>JAOXYF010000003.1:22114369-22132909 GCA_028565775.1 Sternarchorhynchus goeldii
AGAACCATCTTTAATTGCTTCAGTGGAAATGTAAAAAGTCTATAACACACATGATGAAGACAGCTCCGAATAGCTTGGATGTACTCTGAGTCTCCGGTAATCTGTACTGTTGGTTCATGGTCTGTTTCCTTCTCTCCTCTGTGAGGAATTGTTGTGCCTTGTGTCTGTGGGAAGTTACCCCGAGTTCTGTCCGCTGTTTGTCCCCCTGTGTCGTCTGTTCAATTACTCCACCTCCCTGATGGTCCTCCAGTCTGAGCTCCATGTATTGATTTCAGAAGATTCACTTTAATTATTTGAGTTATCTGGTCATGTACCTCCCACTGGCAAGCTAAAAAAATGTGCAAATAGTTAACAAGAGAGACAGTTACATTCTCTCCTCTTTGGCCAGGGATGTCCACTACTGCCCTTTGACCAATGACTTTTCTTATTGACAACTGTTGCTTCTTGAAGCATCTTCTCCACCCACTTGATTTCCTTTTCTCGTTCCTTCAGAAAAAAAAATGTAAAAAAGTACCTGTTCTCAAGTCCAAATATCCTGATGTAAATATATCCTAAGAAAACATGCAAGCATTCATGAACACTGACTACATGATTCACACAGGCAGAGTACATCCTGTGGTCACTTCTGAAGTTTTGTGGTTATATCTTACTAAAGTACAATGCCAATGGATACCTACTCTAATTCACCATAACTCACTACAATTACAGTAATATCAGCAGTACACACACGGATTGTACAAGAAAGTGAAATGTGAGAACAAGAACATACATTTTCATTGTAAACATTTTATTGAGCTTCAAACAACCCAGTGCCATGATATCTGTGCATACACAAACACAAAATATCGCATAACCAAAAACAGTGTAATCGCGATTCGTCTCCGGAAGTCTGGTGCTGAGATTACCTACATGTCTCATTCTTAGAATCTAAAAGCATTTGGTCATAAACATGGTGGTCATATATTTCCCATTTCCAGACAGAAAGTAAATACTCAGTAGGAATTGTGCTGAAAGCTCCACCTCCACTGTGCACACCAAACTCACTCTGCACAATGCGCAGATCATGGGTAGACTGTGATTACAGCAAACGCACTACAAATTCAATTACTTCATAGAATCAACTAACTTCTCTTCAACAAAACTGGGAAATAAAGCTTCAAAATTGCTTGTTACCGAACCCATGCCGTCTGCCATCGTGCAGGAGACCAAACTCTGCTTCGCTCTGCTTATACGAGAACAGAAGCATCCTTACCATACCAGCCCCAGACCGCTGACTGCTTCAGAGTTACATCTGCAGACAGTGGCTAAGCAGTTGCAAGTTAAGCCCAATTTGCAGAAGTAGCTTCAGCCACTGCGTTGTGATTTGGTTGATCAAAGACTTTCATGCTGTTTGTGTTACCAAATGATTGCTATGTCTACTGTTTTGGAAATGGTCTGTTAGGAACGAAGACTGATGAGAAACAATTGTGCCAAATTGTTTACTGTTTTGCTCATATGTATTTGTATTTGACAAAACGCAACTGTTTTGGTTTGGCCGATGCAGTTTAGTGCCTGAGAAAAGCTTTAACTCCAGCGATGCCTGATCTTCCCTCAGTTGATGTACTGATGACGGTGGAGAGCCGACACATTCACAACGGTCGAAGATCTCAAAGGTGTTCAGCTGGGTTTAGATCTGGTGAATGCAAAGGCCACAGTACAAGAGTTTCTCATTTTCATACTTAAAACATTCAGTGACCACTCATGCCTTGTGGATAAAAGCACTTCCAGCCTCAAAAAGACTCCCAGCAGGATAAAAACCTTTCACGATAGCATAGTTCATTCCAGTGACTATTCCAGAGAAATAGTTCATTCCTCCCTCGATGGGAACAAGTGGAGGCAAAAGTTGTGCTTTTTTGATGTGTTTTATATTTCATATTGAGTGTATATACCCCAGAAAATTAAAACAACCGATGGCAGTCACTTATATTTACATAGGTGAGGTGTGATTTTATGACTTTTATTTACATATCTGATATGTGATTTTATTTATTAGTTTTGATTGGTGACTCCATCGTTTATAAAAATGAAACCAGCGAGAGCCATGCTGGTGCACTGACACTTATGAATGTGTACATAGAGCTTTGCAGAACAGTAAACTTTGACTTTGTGTATGTAGTTGTGTGAATGTATATATAGTGAGCAGGGGCATCATTAGTTGTTTTTTTGTTTTTTTCAGGTCTGGAGTCCCCAGTTGAGCTGTGCCATGTGGTGGAATGTGTTTCCTCTAGAACACCCAGAGTCAAGTGGGACATTAGTCAAGGATTACAGTTTTATGGGCCGTAATTAAGCCCGACTCTGGCTTAAGAAGATACTTCATCGTAACCTTTAAAGTGACACTAGCACTAAGGCACACTCTCAATAAACCTGATATGGAAAATTTTATTTGGGGGTTGGCTTAGGACCCAAAACATTCGGGGCTTAGGACCCAAAGGCCCAACCCTAATGACTCCCTTGGTACTGAGAGCTGTATATATTTAGACTTACAGCTGTGTATATGCACTGAGGGCAGTGATTGTGTACTGAAAAATGTGCATGTGTACTGAGATAAGACTATGTATAGTGTTTTCCAAAATGCAGAGTGTACTTGTGAAGTAGTGTATAATTATTAGATTATTGTAAGGAAAGGATTACTCAGTGTGTTCATTCAGTCACAGTGTGTATTCAAATGAGAAACTGTAACAATGACAATATAGCAGAAAGAACACATTTGAGAATTGTGGATTATCTTTGAATTATTTATGGGCCTAAATAATGTGAGGAGAAAGTTCTCGTAAATAATGCAGGACAGTTCTAATATGTGGACAATCGGGATTATATGGATGGAGATGGTTTGCCAACTCAAACTGTCAGAGTAGTGGAGAAGTACAGATTTTATATTCTGGAGCAATTTATAATCTTAATTATTATTGTATTTTTAAAAAAGGACAAACTGTATATAACCAGATATTATCATTGCACATATGTATAATTATATTTTGTGCCCCTAAACATTTTTTGCAAAACACTTTGCACAATTCTCCACCCTGATATGCTCTCGTGCCATTTTTCCTCAAGACAGAAAATTCATGAATTTGTGAAATTCTGAGAGGGGGCAGATCAGTCATGAAATCTACCACCGTGTCTGACCAGGGGCACACAGGAATGATCTTACTGGCTGATAGTGTCTCGGGTGCTTTGCACTGGGAGCAGGTCCTTAATGAAGCTACAAGCTTAAGGATGTCAGCCAATATGTTTTCCCACAAGCAATGACATAACAGGACCTGCAAGTCTGTCCCGAATGTCCTGACACAAGTGCAGAGTGAACCCAAGTAATACATTGGGGCAGACTGGGGAAACTAGCAGCAGGTCTTTATCAATGCCCAAATAAACAGAAACAACCTGACATCAGGATTCTTCCAGGAAAGCCAAAGCAGACCCCTTTATAATCACACATTCAGGACAAGGCATCGGATTTTGTATTATAGGTTCGAGGGCGGTAGGTCATTTTAAACTAAAAACATAAGAAAAAAAAAAAGAACAGTGGTACTAACGGGGCTTCAGCCTTAGTGCTGGGACAGGCCAATTAACAGCGTCCACCTCACGGCCATCCAAGACCACCCCCTCAGTACTGATGATGTAACACAGACTGCAAATTAAATGCACACTTCTCAACCTTTACATACAGGTTCTCTAGCAGCCTACAGAGCATCTGATGAACATGTCTAATGTGTGTCTCAAGGTCAGGTATGTCATCCATATAAGCTAAGGTCATGCAAAACATCATTAATAAAAGTTTGAAACATCGATGCAGCTATTGAAAGGCTGAAAGGCATGAACAAGTACAAGTAATAATCTTCCACTCAGCCTTCCACTCAACCCCCTCCTTGACTGTGAGAAAGTTGTATGCACTTCTAAGATCTAACTGAACTGAAATATTTTGTTCAGCAAAGCTATTCTTAGGCCATCAGAACTAGGGGCAAAGGGTTGGGATACCTCTTAGAAACCACAGGAATTTAACTAGCCTCAATACACTGCCCCTGGGTTCTGTGTGGGTCTGACAGCCACGTAAAACATAACTAGCAATTCCACAATACAAGAACAGACCACAGGGTAACCTGTAAAGGCTCTCCTTTACCACATTTAGGGTGGTATCCACAGGGTAACCTGTAAAGGCTCTCCTCCTGCAATAAATGACTCAAATCATCTCATGGAGATCGGCCGAGCACTGGAAATGCCAGAGGAGGATCCTGTTATACAGCTGGATCCAGACTTTCTGCTGGTTCGCAAATAGTGAGTCGAACTGGTGGGAGGAGGTGCAATGAACAAGAACCTCCTAGGTCTCACGCATCAGGTGATGGAGGCACGCGTGATAAGTTCCTCCTGAGCCATGCAGTCATCCTTACATATCATCTCAGTTAGCAGGTCAGTATTTAAGCAGTTATGAAAAGTTTACTTTGCAGTTTCATTCCAATCACTACTGGCAGCAAGCATATGACCTTCCAGAGAATAATCTGCCACTGAATGATTGCCCTGATGAATTTTTGACAGAAACTTTCCATGTGATCTTTACTCATACGGGAAGCCACAGACAGTCTTGAACTAGCACACAAAGCATTAATATGCGTATGTTTGAATACTGGGTCAGACAGCAGTTTGGCACTCTAGAGCCTTCTTCACTGAATGTGACACCACAAAGGAAATGCACGACAGATCATAACTGTGTGAGCTAGTGAAATAAATAGAACTTCAGCAAAACCCTCTCACAATTATCAAGTGAGCCAGCATACTTATCTTACTAACAATGTAAGAAGGAGTAAGGAAAGTTGTATTTCTTTCAGGTTTAGCTGTAGGAGCAGAACAGGCAATGGGTATAGATACAGTAAACACTTGAATGTGGCTTTTGATGATGTCCCTGCATTTGACATTGGTTACACACTATGGTAACCATAATCTCTGAATCTGCAGTGTATATAATGGTGATGTATTTTCTAACATAATAATAAGTCAAACTCTCGCAGATAAAGAAAAGGACAAAGCCATTTTAATCTCATTGGTAGACCAGTCCAAATTCGTACAGCATAAACATCGAGAATCCAAAAAATTATAAAGTGAAAAACCAAAAAAATCACAAAAGGCTAAATAAGCAGAAACAGTAAGAGAAATCCAACAACGAGAGGAGAAAAACACAACACAGATTACACCCAGCAATGCCAAAAACAAGGGAACTAGATCACAAAGAAACAAACTACTGCACACAGTATAAATTAAACAAGTAACCGCTGAAAGAAATAAAAAATTAGGAAATTAAAATAATTAAAGAATAATTAGATTATTTAATGAATGTACGATGGTGACAGAGAGTGTCTTTATTCTCCATCCAAGCAAAAGGACAAAATAATATTCCAGAAAAAGAGCAATAGAAAGAAGCAAAAGCAACTCGTAGATTACAATGTAGCAGCTGCAGACTAGATGATAGCTGTGCAGCACTGGAGAAGGGTACCTGTGAGTTTGATATACACTGGAGAAGGGTACCTGTGAGTTTGATATACACTGGAGAAGGGTACCTGTGAGTTTGATATACAGAGAAAGGATTTAATTACCAGGTGATTGGGTGCAGAGCAGGAGTTGAGTGTGTTGTGCAGCAGTGAGCATGTCTCGGAGGAGGAGTGCCTGGTGGACTGTAACAGAATGAACAAATTAATTAATAAACATAAATGTTGTATATGTATATGTGATTGTGCTATTTAAAATAAATACATTAAAATAAATGAGTAACCTTTAATGATACATATTCAAAGATACATAGATTGTTTACTTATAAAAGGAACTAAACAAGTAAATAGCTAATATTTTTATTATTCGTTCATTATCGTACTGCTTTAGTTATAACGTGTTATAACAAGTTAACAACTTAAGATGTACATAATTCTGAAATTAAGGTTTACTTAGACAGTAAGTACAATATAGAATGATATGTTAGCTAGCTGGCTTACGGTGCTTTTTTGAGAGTAAATTATTTTAGCAGCCATAAGACCACAGGCACAAAATAAGCGTAACTATTATAAATGTAGCTTTTGTCACTGAAAATCTATTATAGCATATAACATGCTGGTTAACGTGTGTACTTGTGTGAGATTTTACACATATTACTAATAGAAACATTATATGCAGGTTTTGAATATTTAATGGTCCTTAAATATTTAAATGTCTGCATTCCAGTACTTTAAACCCTACTAATAAATACATAACAAATAATCAATAGCTAAAAAGTTTCAGTTCTTTTCGCTGCTTATTGTCTGTGGTTTATAGATACTATGTTTCAACTGTGTTTCATTTCTTTTCTCGATTGCCTAAACATATTTCAGGAAATAATGTCCGTTCTAAAATGCGTGAACACATTTCTCAAAACATTAAATTCTTATACACTGCAAACAAAATGAAACATTGACTTCAAAACCATGAACATTCTCAAGATGAAATATTCGCACTAAAATACCAGACACACTTATATGGATTCCTACAGCAAACCACATTTTTCAACCTGTGCCAATAAACTGCATGCCGCCTGTGACAGAGACAACCTGCATCAGAGACCATTGCCATCACCTGCACACATAAGTGTGTGTTACTGTAATTTACAGCGGCTTCGTAACCAACTCAGATGGTAAACCCACAACAGATTGGATTTATTTCCAAGTAGGATCTTGCTCTGATGAGATTTCAGTCATAACCCTTATGAAGGAAAATAGGAGAACACATTCAAATTGATTATTATAAAGAATGATGAATGTTGTAAAAATAGTAACCATGTAAAACATGTCCGAAAATCACTCGACCTGCTTCCATTTCTAAAAGCACAGATTGTAAAAGCTCTTGTAAAAGTAGCACAGGTTTGGCTGCACATGGACTTGCTGCTCAAGTTATGATTGAATTTATAGTAATGTAGCCTGAACTTTATTTCATAGTCCTCCCTCCCACTGTCCTCGCCCTCTCCTACTATTTTCCCCAACTTTTCCCAGACATTAGCCCTAAAGGCCTTTCACTGTGAACCCCACAAGACTGCCACTTCCAGTTATTTGAAGTTACTTTTTATTTGTGTGTGTTCATGCCAACTGTCTTGCTTAGGAAGTCACTGGATTGAACATTGTCTTGAGGATTATAGACAGTTCATTCTTTATGTTGGTATTGCAAATGCATCATTTTCGAACATATAATTAAATCCATCTATAAATGCATTAATATTTCTTAGGCACATCAGGTTGTCTCTGCCTCTTTGATTAATATTCACTGATAGTCAAGTCTAATGAGAGTCAAGTCTAATGAGAGTCAAGTCTAGAAAACATCATCACGCCGTCATGTGAAAAACGTAGCTTGTTGTAGATATTAATACAATAACTGTGCCTGGAATTTGGTATGAATATTTGATTTTGAGAACAGTGTGCATGGTTTTGCAGTAATTGTTTCTTTTTGTTCACATTATACTAACATTTTTAGGAATATTTGTAGTTTGGAGAAATGTGTTTCAACATACTGTATGTAAAGCCTGAAATCTGTGTAAGCTGTAGTACTACAACATATCTGTAGTTATACAGCATAACTGTAGTTATACAACATATCTGTAGTTATACAGCATATTGTTGTGTACATACATCATCAGGATGCATATAAACATGTCTTTGAAAATAGTTAACAAGCATGGCATGTTTTGAGGTAAATTTTGAAGATTTTGGCATGCACTTTGCACGATGATAGTGGGTGGATATAAATTTCTCAGATTGGATACACTAGTCTCATAACTTTCACATCACATTATAGATGTCAGGTCCAGCGATACCCCGGCTGGCCTGCAGAGGTCTCACTCCCCAGAATTCTGAATCCATGGAATTTTCCGCATGCACCTGTTCCCCATCTCTGTGATTATCTCCCCTATATCAGATCATCCATTCCCTCACCAGTTGTGAAGTATTGCCAATGTAGTTGTGTACCGAGCGGTTTCTTGTATTGGTTTTTCTGGTTCTTTGGATTTGTCTCCTTGCCTGGTTTATGTCTCTTGCCTTGCCCTTTTGTACCTCTGCCTACTCCTGTTCTTCTCTGGTTTGTTGACTCCCTGCCTGTTTTTTGGATGCTGTTTTTGCCCCTTTTTGTACGTTTGCTCTCTTACTCTGCTCTTTGCCTGCCACTGTTAAACTTCTACTTCATCAACATCATCCTGCATATGGATCCCTCTCTGCCTCCCATCAAGGGAACGCTACAATAATCACATCACATTATAACCACATTATATTGCATTATAACCGCATCACAATATACACACAAGTATTTGAAGAAGACATATGAGTGCCCATAGCCTCTCGTAATCTGCTACCTATTCAATAGGCAATCTGTGTCCTTAAAACACACTATTACAGAAGGAGTCTAGGTGTACGTGCAGTTACATTTTTTTTCATATTATGGCTAAAAGCACTGAGTCTATTGAGCAGATAATGGTCGGTCCTGAAATACAGTTTCTCTTCAGAACAAACATGTCTGAGCTGAGGTCCACCTCCTCTACTTCTGAAGAACCTCTTTATGTAAGGAGGTCCCTTTTTATTTAATGAGCCCACCATGGCCAGGTTAACTCACATTAATCAACCATAACCTCCATTGTTCCGAGTGGCTGGCCTTGTTTTGGGGCCTGTGAGACCACTGCGCCAATCGCTATTCACTACAAACAATGGCTCTAAGTGTTCAGACCACGGTGGGGCATCTGGGGAAGATGAGCTGCATTGAATTTTAAGAAAGCAATTTTGTCTGAAAGATGCTTGTGGCGGACATGGCTGCTTAAGATGTAGCTGAACAACCACCCACCTACACAAAATCGCTTTTCAGACAGTGAAGCAGGTGCGTTCGTTTGGCCATGTTCATTTGACAAAATTACTGTTGAAAATGAGAGCTTACTGCTCAGCGGCAGTGGTGCCTGGGCCTCTGTGAGTGGCACAGTTGCGAGTGCAGAGGGTCCCATCCCAGACAGCGTGACGGTCTGAGGCACCGGAGGAGCCCAGCGTCAGGGTGGCCTCCCACAGCCCGACGGAGTGGAGTGTGACCGAATCCTTCCTCAGCGCAGCGGAGCTTTTGTCATCACGGATGCCTGGCATGGCTGTGGGTGGGCATGGGTAGGTATGACGAGGCCTGCAAAGATCATAATGTCACTGAGAAAAAAACATCCTTTTATGGATGTGATGATCACACACTGTGAAATCCATGCGAAAACTGTTTCATAATCACATTTAGTAGATTTAGTTAAATCACTGAAGCTCAGAAACAACATATTAACCACCTATCGCCTGTAATTCGCTTTGGCAGAATGAAATGTATGTTCGATGTTACTCAGCTGTAGAGGTGATGACAGGGTCTGCCAGACTAAACAGACTTCCTGGTTACACTGCAAGAACTGTCTGAACTCCAAAACGTCCTGCTCCTGAGCACCGGTAGCAAGGACCTCCAGAGACTAGCACCCAGATTAACATTTCATTTTCACAGTGCCAATCACTCTGGGTAAACAGAGGTACTGGCTGTGTAAACCTTTGGCAGATTAGGCATATTGGACCATGGGACAGTCATCAAGGTTTCATCCAACATTCAAATGAGAATGAGAGGGTACCTCTCTACTTACGCCTGAGAGACTGTTATATCAAACACCATTATATCAACCACCGTTATATCAACCACCATTATATTAAACACTGTTGTATCAACTGCATCCTCTGCAGAGATGGCAACAGCTATGAGTTTGTGCTTTACAGTTATAGGCGAACAGCTAAAGATGTTCAGTTATTAGGACATTAATGAACAACATTACCATTAACTTAATAACAGCAAGCTAGCTCAGATTCTGATCTGAGGGCAGATCTGGATGTGGTTCAGTCAAGACATTTAAGGGAATAAGTCTGGTTGAACCCTGAGTGGGAAAAAAAAACCTTTACAATTCCCACCCACATTGTTGTCTAGTAATTTCTTCCAGCATACATGAAAATGGAAAACATTCCCCTGTCACCAAAATGAGCTGGTTGATTTCATTCCAGTAGTGCTACATGTCCAGACAGTAAATCTACCTGAAATCAAGACAAAAATAACCATGTGGTAGCACAGTCTCACGGAGGAAAAGAAAGAAAACAACACATTGTTTAGCATCTCCAGGCATAGAAATCACACCCCAGCAAATCACCATGGAGACAGTGGGGTGGGCAGTAAATGGTTACAATTTAATGACCTCAACCCAACAAAAAAAATCTCCCTGTTTAAAGTATAATGATAGAGGACCTTTCTCTGAGGCTGTCTGGTGCTGTAATGGACACTATGAGGGCTTTTGGTTTGGTTTTGTTTTTTAGTGCACCTGTTATTACTGTACCTTTCTGACATTTCCCATGTCTGAAAGGCTGCTGGGGGGAAATGATTCATTGCCTCCAACTGTCTGTACAGTTCTTAATGAAATAAATAAGTCGAAACTTGATTTACAGACATATCCATTCGGTCCGTGAAATGACAAATGATTGCTTATATTTGGAAGGAGCAGAGTTTGCATACAGCTAAAGCAGGTGAAGAGCAGCTTTCTTTGGAATGTTAAGCAAATGCTCATGCGGCTCCTGCATAAAGAAACAGGACACAGATGATATCTGAAGAGCTAACATTTCTCCACCTTTTGAGTGTTTTCTTCCTGATGCACTGATTGCACACCCTTGCTATAGCTCAGGGGTGGTAGTTGCTAAACGTGAAGGAAAAGAAATGGTATGATCCTGTACAATGTGTCATAATGGTATAATCTAAAGTTCTGATTCTAATGAATAGCACAACCTTAGAAGTATAGTGTTGGGCATAAAGGGAAACATGCCTGCTGACCAAGGAAGATAAAGTGAAGCAACTGGCATAAATGACTGCAGTGCCTGCAGGTCTGGCGTCTCTAGGGTGTTTCACAGGTAGTAGGTAGTGAAGAATAGCAAGGACACCTCTGTTCTACAAGTGCAGAGACGGCTTGCTTCAAAACTTGCTTTATACCTTTTGTTTAAGAAATTACTTGCCAGTAAATGAAAAGCAAAAGAAAAGTTATAAACCAACCCAAGTGCCCATTGGGCCCTGCAATGGTGGCAATGAGAAAAAAACTATTGAAATATTACCTTGGCCTATAGATTCATCTATACTAATTCCTTATGAGGGGGCAGGTGGCTTTCATTCTCAGCAAGCATGAGCACACATGATTCTATGTGTTTAATCAGACAGTTGCAGGCTTCAAACAGCTGGGCAGGTGCGCTCCTGCTGGGCTACAACGAACGCCAGCAAGCACTCCTAATGGCCCCGATGTGGGGTATGAGTCCTCTGTGTGAAAACATTCATGGACATCATCCATATCTCTGCAGTTCATAAGGAAGACAGAATACAGAGGAGCTACAAACTGTTTTAAACTGATTCACTGGTATATGATACTTCTTGACTTCTCCTGTATTTTTTTTTATACCATGTTTAAAAAAAAAAACGTTCTTAGCATTAATAAGTCCAAAGAACTAAGATGGACCAAAGAGTAGAGAAACTCCACTGGGACCTGTGAAAACCCATAGTGCCATCACCAGGACACAACGGGCAACGACTCACCATCGGTATATTGTCTGAATGATTCATATGAATCATACAGACATTATATGTCCACAAAACAAGGTTCATAATTCTCTTTCTTCTCTCCCTTTCTCTCTCCCTCCCTCCCTCCCTCCCTCCCTCCCTCCCTCTCTAGCTATTTATAATCTTGCTGTTTTTTTTCGATGGTGTATTTCGGCTGTCCAAAAAGTCTGCAGTAGCTTATAGAAGAGACTATAAGAACAGGTGTGATGATCTTATTGCTCTTGCTGTACCAATTATATGTCTTTAATCCCATATTCCTACATATATTAGACCCTCTTCAGATTGTTAAAATGAGAATTTCCTCCACTGAGATTCAGACAGCAGCCTCTGTGTAGTGATAGCCCAAGTAATGGTTATCGTGCACACATACAAAATGTTTTCAAATGGTTTGAAGTGAAGACTTTACTAGTGCAACTTTACTAGTTTCTAAGTATTTATTTAACTAGCTATAATGTGTTCAGGGGTGTCACTTCCTGGCTTGTATGTATACTGTGTCTTTTAACGAAATGTGTCGTATGTATGCAGGTGTTAAAGTTGAACCATCCTGACCAGTTTTAAGTTGTGTTATGAGTTTCCACACAGAGGGACAGGCCTGTGGAGAGAGACAAGGGGGCACGGCAGTGTTTCAAAGCTATCTGTAAAAGACACAGTATACACAAAACTCAGGGAATGACACCCCTGAACAGATTATAGCTAATTAATAAATAATTTGAAACTAGTAAAGTTGTTCAAGTCAAACCATATGAAAATCTCAGTGATGACATAAAAATAACATAATCCAATATGTTCTGAATGACACCACAAGATAACACAAGAAAGATAGTAAAATAATATATTTCAAGAATAAAGCTAAAGTACACAGAAGGGCTTATTCAGTTGTTCGAGTGTTAGTCAAACTGTTAAGCGTATTTTAGATATGGAGGAGTATTGTAACTGAATCAGCTGGTGACTAGTAGTACTGCTTTTTTCTCCCTGAAACATAAAGTTACATTGGCTTGGGTTTTACTATCTACAAATATAGAATCATGCCTTGTAATTAGCAGGCCACAGGCATGTAAGTTTTCAGAACAAGCATATGGATCAAAGAATTAAGTTAGCCACTAATTAGACCGTCATGGCATCAAAGCTGGAGGTAACAGTTTCATCATGGGGATACAGTGGAGTTTGCTTCTATACCGCTTTGGGGAAAAGAGTACTTAGGGTTATAGGCAAAGAGCACATCCACAGAGACTGTGAATAAAAGAGAGTTTCAATGGCACTTTCACAACAAAACCACCAACACACTTCTCTTGGTCTTTGATTCTTAAAGCCTCTCTATCTGTCCTTCCCTTTGCAGCAGACAGTTCTACTATAGCTGTTAAGATAGATGCAGCTGTATTTCAAGAGTGACCCATTGGGAGAAAATAATATATATAATATATAATAATAATATAATATAATAATATAATAATATAATATATATATAAGCTTATTGTTGGAAGTAATGGTTTGCATGTATTTGATTGATGTTATTGACCGAAGAAAAGTTGAAAATAAGGTCGTGTATACTTTTTCATCAAATGTTTTAATTGCTTCGACTATTCGTTAGGTTAAGGTATGCTACTGTTATGTCATATTAAGATATGGTACTGTCATGTGTTGTTTGTGTTTAGCATTATGACCTGGTCTGGTCATATGAAGCTAAATACAAAGTTCTAATAATCCTTTTCTTGTAACTGTATCTTACATACAGACTTGTCTTACAGAAATCCTCATAACAACATAGTGGGGTTCGTGATAAATACCGATACTATACTGTGTCATATTTGCCACCGACAAAAAGGCCACACTACATAGAGATTTCAACATAGTCGAATTTTGTCTCTGCTTTTAGCCGTTTGAGGATATAGGGACTCTACACAGTCTCAATACAACACTTGTGCATCATTTCTTAATGCTCACCTTCAATCTGCAAGTTTAGGAGCGTTACTGTAATAGGAGAAAAACATGATGAAGACAAGTGTGTGAACCCACCACAGAGTTTAGCACTCTCATGTACTTTTAAACATGAAACACACAAACAGGTTACACAGGTTATGTACTAAAAAACTGGATTGCTGCTGAATATTCAGAGGTGCTGTAGCACACAGAGCTCTTTGTTGGAACCATGATATTGTGGAGCTGATGTAATGTGTTTTGTTTCTGGTTTTGAGGATAATGAAGGCCCTAGGGGACATAATGCTTCATAACTGTTAAATCATAAATAGCAAGAAAAATGATTCACATACAGAACCAAAATGAGCTACACTTAGGCTACACTTAGCACAGGGATTAATGCTGGCAAAGGCTAGAAAGTACCAGGTGTGGTTAAAGCCTCGGAAGCCCATTGAGTGTTCATATAACAGCACAGAAAGCTGCGGAGATTAGAATAATCCCTAACCGCTAAAGCCAATAACCTTCTCTAGGGTCCACGTGAAGAATGACAACAAAATGTAAGCGTTTCTTGTCAAGGTCAGGCACGAGTTTAAGCAAGATTGCCATCTAGTGTTAACAGTGTGCAATAACCCACTCATTAAGATGACTAAGATGTGTCATAAAAGAAAACATGGGTTTAACGAGAATGTCTAATGACAGCTATTAAAGTGTATTCATCATTCAAAAATGACATGACTTAAAAAGTGTGAAGTATTTGAATCGCTTTGAAACCTCCGACACCTTCATGTGTTTGGCAATAATGGCTTTAGTGAATATCCTATTTTTAAAAAATTGTAAGATTTGGCACTATTCCAAAGTGGTCAAAGGTGTCAGTGAATCAAATAGGTAATATAGTGTAACTAATGCTTTAAACCTGTAGAATTATCCTGTCATTTCATTTGGATTACAAATCACTGGTTGGAAAATGTACTGAATACTAAAGACAGTCTTAGTAAAGAACTGGGCTTGGCGAGATTTAAGCTTTCTGTTCCACTGAGGTTTTTTCCAGACCCTCTCTGTTATTCTACAATACTTATATCTCTTGTTCAAAACTATGATGAAAGAGCTTTCTCGTTGAAACATTGTTTATATTAAAAAGTTGCTCAAAAACTTTAATCAGAAGCCCAAAAGGCTTCTGGAAGACATTTCAGAAGGGTAATGGAGAATAAGTGAGAGACTCATTTGTCACATTGAATTTTATTTAAAGTCAGTGTCACAGTGTATTTAACCTGATGCAAAATTTATGAGAAGCTACATAAATCAGAACTTACATGTTATTTGAAGTTTAATTACTCTACACATAGTGTAGAGGGTAATAGAAGGTACAGTAGCATCCTCTGAATCATTAGATACAAAAAAGATAGTATCACTCACTCGTCCACTTAAATACTATCAACAGACATTGGGATACTAAAGCTACTTCAGAAGAACAATGAATTGTGACAGAAAAGGAACATTTCTGAATTAAGATAAATGTTTTCTGGTGCCAAAAACTGAATGGTCATCAGTCAAGAAGAACCAGCAAGATGGAGCTAATCTATTTCTTAGGCATGTAACTTTTGAGTATGTTTTATTCTTTTGAGAAGATACATCCCCTGTGAGATTTGCTTCTGTTTAACCAGAGATTTGAGTATCTGAAATCAAATACACAAACATGGTGTGCCAATGCCTCATATAAATAATTCTTCCTAAGCAGAAGGTATTTTCTCAAGGACACCCAAGGGTGTATTGAAGAGCGTCCTGGAAGCATTTCACTAAGCTTATTGCTGGTAATAAAGTTTAATACACCATCCATAAGAACAATATGTGTGGATTGATGAGCATTTTAATACGTTATTTGGTTAAATATACCATGGTTAGGAACATGCCTGTATAGCAGTGATCTGATAAAAGATCTAAATTACAGATTAATATTTGCATCCATTGTTAAATTAGTAAAATTATGAATTAGTGCTCTCTGAAACTTGGAAATTTCTAACGAACTGCAGACTTAAAGCATTTGTTTTGCTAATGTCATAAATTGCTTGAAACTAACCAAAACCGTCCAGAGGGATTTGTCCAGATCCATCCACTGAAACAGTAGAACCACGACTCTGACATTTCTGGGAGAAAAAAAATGTCTGAAATGCAAACCTCTAGGGCCAAATTCAAGCCTAACTTCCAAATTCAAGTAACTGTGGTGGTGTAAAGCACCAAAACTATCAGAGCATAGACTAATGGACCATGATAATTTCTTATATAAACAATTTATTATGACTCCTAGTGCTAAAATTAGACAAAATATAATTGAATTCTTATTCCTTCCCATCAACATAATATTGCAACTCTCAAAATGAATATATTCCGATGGTATTTTATGATTCACTTTTACCTTATTTGTGTTTTGTGAAATCTTGTTAATGTTTTTATAATTTCACTCACCCATGAACTCAAATTTATAGTATAATCTTGCAGTTTTGCAGGATTCATTTAACTGATGCATGACCACTCCATCTGCATGTCCCTATGTTTGTGCTCATTTTGCTACTATCAGGGCCAAGTGTTTTCGTGACATGAGTATTTATTGTTACATGCTATGTTTCGAGTAGCATGTATGATTATCTGCTGCCCATGTTTCTCTCGTACATGTGATTTATATCACAGTGGGACAGACCAGGTTAAAGGTTTCTAATAATTATGGCAAGTGAAACTGTAGTCTCACGCATATCCATCTTAGCCAAAAGTTCAAAGGCTGCCTCATTTGATATTTATTTGTGTGGGTTTGAGCATATATGGCCTTTATAGATTAACTTCTAGCGCCACCTGCTGGGAAGGCTGCGCACTACAAGAGTCAATGTTCCAGACAACTTGTGGTTTGACAACAGTACCTTTTCTGATAAGTCTTCCAAATAGATTGTTGCCATAATGGTGAGATCTATTAATTATTTTTGAGATTTGGAAACCCCAGATGTCACCAAATACTGCAATGAAGCTGTAATCAAACTCTTAAACAACCCTCCTCACTGTGAATGGCAACATTTACTAACATCCTCTTCCAGGTTTATCAAATTCTTGTTTGAGACGTCAAAATGTTCTAGTGGAGGTGTTTTTTTTAAGGTGTCTTTGTTTCTGCTTTAATTATGATTTGTTTCTCATTTAATTGCATGAAATGTTTAATGATAATGTTAAGACTATTGTTAATAATAATAATAATAATAATAATAATAATAATAATAATAATAAAAATAAAAAATTGCTACTATACCGTTTACTCAAAAACTGCAAAACTGCATTAGCGTTATTTTTTGTCTCTCGTAGGCGTACGATTCTGAATTATTCATTTATCCGTCAACGTAGGAGGGATTAGAAACCCGGAAATGTGATGTTGAGTCACCCCGACTGGTATTGGCTATCCACCGTTAACCGCTAGCTAGATAGGATAGCTGACAGCAAGCTGAAATGACGCTAAATAACTGGAGATCTCCGAATCGAAATAGTGACTGATTTACATACGTTTTTCAGTTACGATATCGTCTTAAAGCGTCGGTGCTCCATTGTGTCAGACGGGTTTTTTTCCCCAAAATGATGGAGGAAATCGATAGATTTCAAGTACCCCCGGTCAACTCAGAGATGCAGCCGCTGGTAAGTATCGTAGGTCTGCTACGTCTTCGGAACTCGTAGACGAATAGAAACACCATTGTGTGGCGGACGGGCCGTCTAAACTTACGAGTGTAAAGCCCAGCTATGGGCGATGTGCTGAAAATAGACTGAAAAATCTAAAGTATCAACGCCAAATGCTCGCTAGGCTAAAAAGCTCTCAGCCTTTTCTGAAAATCGACTCCCAAGTGTCCTGAGCATCGAGTCAGCTGGGCTACGTAGCGAAATTTCCAGTGTGGCCCCTCTGTTTACTTTAAACGGTGTGGGCTATGGTGAGTAGCTAATATAGCATGCAAGTTATAAAAATAACTTTGCTTCTCCCCCAACGGGCTACAGGTACGATATGGTTTGCACGCTTACTGGCCAGCTGTGCAGCACAACGAAATTATACGCTATTGCCGCACTTGTTTGGGAAAACCACAGTGGTTTGGTGCTGCAGCAAGTGGGCTGACTGGTGCGAGATGATCAGGTCCTGTAACATTATAACGTTTACTAGATCCATACGACGCTTACGCACAGCCTATATGGATAACTACAACGGCACGATAAATGCCATATGGCGCGCTAGGGATTCCTGTATCCTCAGAGACCCCTGTTAAACTGCGATAAATTTGATCTCCTTACTATTTGATGTTATTGTATTTAAAAGATTTAGCGTATATGCAAGCTGGTGAATGCACTGAAAACTCATGAGTAATATTTAGTATTTAGTAATATTTACTATGGGAATTTGATGTTACTGCATCAAATAACACATTCAGATGTTGACAAACTCTTTCAGGTGCAATCCAGGTAACGCGCCTGCCACTGGCGATTTCTGTGTTCATGTGCGTCTTTAAAAATAAAACCAAAAATAATGTAATTAAAAGAAAAAAAGAAAACTTCGTTTTAAAATTGCAATCATATACTTTCTTTTACTCCAAAGTAATGTGCCCTGCACTGATGCTAGCTGACGTCTCTCACTGCAGTGTTTGAATGCGTGTACAACAAGAAGTTAGCCTATTAATTAAACACTAATTGCCTTAATACTAACAATAACTTGAATTTAACTTGCGATTTCTTAGTAAAATCACCAATTAGAGAGTTTATTGAAGTTTACACATTTGACCCATAAGTGCGAACAACCTATGGGTGGAGTTATGCAGGATACCCCAAAGTATTTATATATACAGTTGCACTAATTCTCTATGGAAACGCATAGGCAGCAGCTGGGAGCTCGCTCTCTCTCTCTCTCTCTCTCTCTCTCTCTCTCTCTCTCTCTCTCTCTCTCTCTCTCTCTCTCTCTCA
>JAOXYF010000003.1:22159328-22204199 GCA_028565775.1 Sternarchorhynchus goeldii
TATATATATTTATTTTATTTTATTAACCTTTCATGAAAGACATAGCTCATATCTGAATGATATGACCCTCTTTCTTTTGTCTACCTGCAATGCGATGAAAGGAAATTATCACATAGCTCTAAAGAGCCTCTTGGATCTCCACTCAAACACCAGGACCTCATTCCTCCTTTAAGACCATCTAAACCCCAACTCACCAGGAAACATTCACTAGCAAGGTCTGGTCTAACCATCCTGACCCTTCAGTGTGACAGCTAAGCCACCAGCACATATACTTACTTTAAAATGTTCATGCTGTTTTTTTTTAAGGATTTGTTGTTTTTAAACTTGCCTTTTTTGTACCTGTATTGGGTATTCAGTGTTCCTAATGGCTTAGGTCAGATTTGTGTCTCTTATTTTGCAGTGGTGGTTACAGCTGTTTCCATGTGGTCAAACCCTTCAAAGCTGGCTACTACATCATCCACCCCGAGTTCATGTCTGAGTGGCTGCACTAATTTCATTTATAGCTCTGCAGTTTTTGGGAGTGTTTTCATTTCTCTAATAATATAATTTTGTGTATCTTGTTTTCTATGTCCATCTAAAAGCAAGAGACTAACTTGTAAATATCCCAAAATTAGACTACTGCTATAGTGGAGTTAAAATAATAATACATTTTAAAATACGAAACATTATGAGTGTTTTGTTTATCGGCCATCATCAGATTTTATCCCTTTCTATTACTTGTACAACGTTTGAAATGTTTCTAAAAATAATTTCATTTGATATATAATTCAATATGCTGCTTCTCCTTAAAAACTGCATTACCCAGCATTGCACAAAGTCGGGCTCTTCCTGATATTTGGATGACCCTCGAGCCATCCTCGTAGGCTCCTCCTCCCGAAATGTTTGCCTTGTTTTCGAGCCACGGTAGACGTCATTGAACTAAACTCACAAGTTAGAAGCGCTTGAGACGGTAGGTAATTCTCGGGCTTTACATGTCGTAATGAACAACATTTGCATGAACACATCAATTACACTAGAAGTGTATAGAGAGAACTTAAAATAAACATGCCAGCACATTGCGACACTGCATCATCTTCTGTTGCCTTCTCTTGAATAACGGTCTCTGCCTACTACTGTAAATAACGAAATCACAAGTCAGACTTGCTTTTGAAATTGTTAGAGAAATCTAACTTTAGTACACGGACGTTTACTCTACCGTTCTGCTTCTTTCGCTTGAATATAAATATGTAACGTGCATTTAAACGCCCAGGGATAATAACTGGTTCAAGATTCATAACCCGTTTTACCAGATATAGCAGGGAACACCTCAGTGATTGTCAGGAGTGTCTTGAATACTCTGAACTAACCTGCAGCCTGTAGTTAGATCTCCATGAACGTGGCTGAACGCCTTGGCGCACTGAGATTACGTTCATCAAAACGGTGCCCCAGCGCTGGTGCTATTTTAGTAGTTCAGTCAGTATGCAGGTATGCAACTGCCTGTTTGTTTCCCCGAACCTTTTCACAACGCAGCTGGAGACGTTTCTATTGGTGGGGTGTTTTGGAAAGGTTAGAAAAATATCTTCATGCTAGTTTTATAATGTGTGCTGTAACGTACTTGACTCCTACACATCAACCACAGCCAGGCAATATTCGCTGCATCTGAAAGGATTCATAAAGAGTCATAACTTGTCGGTTACATAAGTGCATCTTGTGTGTTTAGTTCTAATAAACACGATGTGAAAGATTTTATCATTTGTAATTGGAATTTTATTTTGTTTGCGTCAAAACCAACAATAATCAGTTGTTTGTCGCTAGTTAAAGCAGTCCAAGAATAATTTCCGACATTAAAGAGTTGCTCTGCGTCTTTAAAAACTTCGTGTTTTGCATCTGTAATTAACTTCATCCGTTTCATTAAGTGGCCTGTGCTTTTCTACAGCTTTTAGAAAGAGCAGTTTGCCGAATTGCTGCGCGCCCGTATTTACAGGCGTAGTGGTGATGGATCTCACTGTGTTCACACTGTGGCTTAAGCAAAAAAAAAAAACTTTGCTTCCTGTAAAACCCTATAATATGTACAGATAGTTTTATATATTTTTGCGTTTTCTCTGTAACTTGAACTTTAACATAAAAAGAGGGGGGTACAGTGTAGATATCCAATGTGAAACAATTTTTGACATTTCACTAAAAATGAAAGTGTTTTTAAACTGACATAAGTTGTTCTTTCATGAGTTCTGTAAAACAATGATGCAAGCAAAGAAAAAAAGTTTGAAAGACTTTTTTTTTTCTAGTTGCACACTCTGCACACTAACGACCAAAGTAATGTGCAAAAGAACCCCCCCCCCCACTTGTTGTTGAAGGTTCTCTTATTAATCAGTAACTTATCAAAGTTCTTACCCAACAGAACTTTCACTGGTGAATGAACGAGACCAACACAGCATGTATCAAGTAGTACCCGGGGGAGCGGGAGGTACCGTCACCGATGGGGTGCCTATTAAGAAGATCAACAAGGAAAGTCGTCCAGTTATAGGTGCTGGAGTTTTGGGACTAGTGCTGGTTATTGCTGCTGTTACTGCATGGTGCTACTATATTGCCTCTCTGCGTAAGGCTGATCTGTTGAAGACAGAGTTATTGGATCTCAATAAGGATGGCTTCCTCATCCGAAACCAAGCTGGGGGGATTGTGTTCAAGATGGCTTTTAGGTTAGTGATGATACGCCATGCATACAAATTACATGTTCTTTCCTTTAAAGCAAGTCTTATACATGGTATTTAAAAAAAAACATGCTTTGATAAATCTAATAAGAACATTTTATGTAGCAGAGAAAATATTGGAGAGTTTCAGTGCCTACTGGCAGAAAGTAGCTGAAATTGGAAACACTGAATATCTTTAAAAAAAAAAAAAAGTATATCTTTATCATCAGTGCACAAGCACAACAAAACTGAAGCACAATAAAAGGAGGAAGTAGGAAAGGAAGTGATGATGTGAATGATGAATTTCAGGTCTGGAACGCTTGATCTGGACTCATGTTCCAAGGAGGGTGTGATCCTTCACTGCTCACGCTCTGATGGTGGAAGGGTGAAATTTTTCATCATGACCGTGAAGCCCAAAGAGACGGTGATGTGCTACCGTGTGCGCTGGGAGGAGCTGGAGTCGGACCGACCCGTGGAGCATGCCATGTCCTACAACGGCTCGCACTGGTACGGGGGTGCGGAGACCGCGGTGCAGCACTGGCCCATTGCCATCTCGGGCCAGCAGGTGCCCAAGCCCTTTGTCACCAGCGATGTGTATTCCAACCGAAACGACTTTGGTGGTATCCTCGAACGCTACTGGCTCTCATCCAATGCAACCGCCATTAAGATCAATGATTCTGTGCCCTTCCACCTGGGCTGGAACGATACCGAGAAGGCCTTGTACTTCCAGGCGCGATATCAGGACAGTCCTTACAAGCCTCTGCCAGGGATGCCGCCTTACGCTGAGCTCAGCTACCGCGTATGTGTGGGGCCAGATGTGACCTCCATCCACAAGGTCATGGTTCGCAGGTACTTTCCTAAACCCAACAAAGTGCCTTTAGAAGCCATGTTCCGCCATCCTATATGGTCCACCTGGGCTTTTCACAAAAAAGACATAAACCAGGAGAAACTTTTAACTTATGCGGAAAACATCCGCAAACATGGTTTCAACTGCAGCCACATAGAGTTGGATGACCGCTACACCAGTGGGTATGGGGAGTTTGTGTTTGATCCAGACAAATTTCCCAATGCTACTAGCATGTTTCAAAAGTTAAAGGCGGATGGATTTCTGGTGTCTTTATGGACTCACCCATTTGTGAACTATGACTCAGATAACTTTGGCTTGTGTGTTGAGAAGGGTCTGTTTGTGATGGAGCCCATGGGTCAACTCCCTGCATTGGTACGCTGGTGGAATGGCATCGGAGGTATCCTAGACTTTACCAATCCTGAGGCACGGAACTGGTTCACCTCCAACCTTAGAGCTCTCCGCTCCAGGTACGGCGTGTCTTCCTTCAAACTGGATGCCGGCGAGGCAAACTACTTACCCTGGCAGTTCCGGACACATGTCCATCTGCCGGACCCTAGCACCTTCACCCGCCGCTACACAGAAATGGCTACACCCTTCAACGAGCGAGCTGAGCTGCGATCAGGCTATGGCTCACAGAATATCTCCTGCTTCTTTCGTCTTATCGATCGCGACTCGGTGTGGGGTTATGAGCTCGGGCTCAAGTCAATCATCCCCACTGTCCTCACCATCAGCATCCTGGGCTACCAGTTCATTCTGCCCGACATGATCGGGGGCAATGCCTACCCCAATCGCACATACGGCAACGGAAAGCTCCCAGACCGCGAGCTCTACATTCGCTGGCTGGAGCTCTCGGCCTTCATGCCCTCCATGCAGTTTTCCATCCCTCCCTGGGAATACGATGCTGAGGTGGTGGCCATTGCCCAGCGCTTCACAGCCCTCCACGAGACACTGGTGGCACCTAGAGTTCTTGAGTTAGCAGGTGAGGTCTTGAACACCGGAGACCCTATCATCCGTCCTTTATGGTGGATAGCCACCAGTGATGAGACGGCCTATAGAGTGGACTCGCAGTTCCTGATAGGAGATGATCTGATGGTTGCTCCAGTGCTGGAGCCAGGCAAGCAGGAGAGAGATATCTACCTACCCACTGGTCACTGGAGGAGCTACAAGGGGGAGCGCTATGACAATAAAGAACCTATGCATCTCACTGATTATGCTGTGGATCTTGATGAGATTGCATATTTTCTTTGGGTGCAGTGATGCCATTGCTTGAACGGTGACAGTTTTTTTTATTCAGGGAAATAAGCATTATGTGCTTTGCATCATCACATCTGCAAGCCTGAATTATGCGCTCTAAAGATATCGGTATGAAAAAAAGAATATTCTGCTGTAGCGTAGACAAATACACTTAATGTATACACTGATCGGCCATAATATTAAAACTATGTGCCTAATAATTTGTAGGTCCCCTTGTTCTGACAAAGCAGCTCTGACCTGCTGAGGCATGAGCTCTGCAAAACCTCTGAAGGTATATAGCACAAAGATGTAAGCTCGATCAGAATGAGATCTGGGGAATATGCAGGCAGAGGAATCACAAACTATTTGTCATGTTCCTCAAAACATTCCTGAACAATTTGCACAGCATCGTTTCAAAGAGGGCAGTGCCATTACAGAGTACCGTTGCTTTTAAAGTATTGTACTTGGTCTCCAACAATGTTTAGGTTTGTGGTACTTGTCTATGGAACCTCCACTTGAAAACCAAGACCCAAGGTTTCCCATCAGAACTTTGCCCAGAGCATCACGCTGCATCTGCTGACTCACCTTCTTCTCATAGTGCGTCCTGGTGCCATGTCCTCTGGTAAGCAGCACGGATACACCCATTCACTTTCTTCAGTTGCTCCATGGTGCCGTTCTGATGTCTGATAGACACTTTAGGTGGTGGACAGTGGTCAGCACAGGCAGTCTGAGTGGTTTATGTCTAAACAGCTCCACACATAAGCTATGAAGGACTGTGTTTCCTGACACCTTTCTGTCATTACCAGTATTAACTTTTTCATCAGCGGGGCCTCAGCTCCTTACATGCATCCGTAAGCCTTGAGTACCCATGGTGATCCTTGGATCACTTTTGGTGGATACCAACCCCTGAATACTGGGAACATCACACAAGACTTTCCTGCTTCCAACACATTGACATCAAAACTTGATTATTCACTTGCTGCCTAATACATCCCACGTCTTGACAGGTGCTGTTGTAAAGTGATAATTAACATTATTCACCTCGCTTGTCGTTGCTTTTTTAATATTGTGGCTGATCGGTGTACACCATAATTTAGCCAAGAACTAAATAATGCAAATGAATGCCCTCCGTGTTTGTTCTTGTCGTACATGTGAGCAGTTAGATTTGCAAGTAACTTGAGCACACACCTAACCATGTGCCTTAGATTTGTGATGATGTATTTGTAAGCTTCCAAACCTAAAACAATGCTAGCCAGCATGCATATTGCATGGTATGCTTGGGATGTGACACTCTGGGAGGTTTGGGCCAATAGTCCTGATATTTTTCTATAGTTACCATTGCCATTTTTAACAAAAAAATAGTATTTAATACATTTCAGCTCAAATAAACAGCTGAAATTTTAACATTTTAGATTTGCTATAAAAAAACGAGTAATGTGTTCTCTCAGCAAATGAGAATAACATAAGAATGTTACTTATCTGCACCATATGTTACCCAATGTTACGCATCAGTGTAACTGCCCAAAAACATTTCATTCTTATGTAACTAGTTTCAATAGGATGGTGTGCATGCATATGAGATTATATCAGTTCAGAAATTGTTGTAATACTTAATGTGTTATCAGCCGACAAAGGGACAGAATTAGGGCTATTTGTTATCCTTCTGTTTTATATTAAAGCAGTATTCTATGTTTGCTTACAATGCATCCCAGGCACCAAACATGTATTCACTATAGGCACCATTGCTTTGAGTAATAATGTTCATAGACAATAGCTTTATTTTCCTGAAAAGACTGTTGTGGTGTTTATCAGGAGCGTTGTATAAGCTGCCTTGCCCGTGTCCAGTAGTACTGATGGTGAGTCAGAAGGAAGGGCTCATATTTTTTGAGTGCTGGGAATTTTGCTACTTGAAATGTCTGTTATTCATTCAGCTGCATCTCTCTTTGATGTTGTGGTGTGGTGTCAAATGTGTTAGCAAAGATTTAACATTATTCAATCACTGCCATATTTATGTAATTTTATATTCATGTTGTACATGACGTTTTGTTTTCTGTATTGCTAAATGGAAGCATGTGAGTTATTTTAAAGTGTTTTTGTATGATTTTGTAGGAGTTGTGCAGTGGTGGTCCAGCACTGTGTCTAATCCTCTTCAGATCACATTCTTGCTGGGCAGCACTGATGTATGTGCTACTTTCTCCTGTTTGATCTTGCAGTATTGCACGTCTAACACACGCTACCTGCTCCCTGCCAGCCCTTTTACTAAGCTCCAACCTCACAACTTACTTTTACCATGACTCTCACAACTGGAAAAAACTTTAAAGCCTTTCACTCACATCTGCTTTGTTATATTGTAGTCCTTCAACATTTGTTTTTCACTGCATTTCTGTGAATCTCATAAAACCATTCGTTCTCTGCCATGACCCATTGGAAGAGGGATTGTAGCTCACTGTTTCCATGTGATTGCAGTATAAAGAATTAAATTAGAGCCTCAAACTATATTTCAATGTGACTTCCTTTCTTACTGGTATTTTATTGGTGTTTTTAGGTAGAGTTCCAAGTTCCACACACACACACACACACACACACACACACACACACACACAAAGCAGCTGCTCTTTAATATATTAGTAAATTCTGTAGGCCATATAGATATTCACATTTGCGACTGTTTCCCCAAATACATAGATGGACAAACATTCATGCTTGAACTGTGGACTTAGAACCAGATGTACATTTCTGCATCGCAAAGCAAGTCCATGAAGCTCCAGCCTAGAGGAGTGTTTTACGGACTGTGCGCCGTGCTTATCTGGTTAGCAGGAACACGACGCTGGCGTGGTTAGATTGCAGAATGCTGATGTACAGGAAAATTACTGGGACAAACGGACGACCCGATGAACTGGAAATGTTGCTTTTATTTCTATTTGGTTAGATGTCAAACGACTCCACAGTGGAGAAGAGGTTATACTGTCTGTGTATTCTTATTATACTGATTCAAATTATTCGAGTTATTCTTTAATTACTCTTTTAAAATATTGTCAGCATGACTTTCAACTGTGAAGCATGTGTTGTGGTTTTAACTTTAGGCACTGTATAAATCAACCTGTACTTGCGTTTTTCAGTTAGACTGACTGCACTCTTTGAGTCACTGGTTTGAAATCATGTGCACAACATTTCTGTTGTTACAGATCTTCCTGTCCAATCATTTCTTCTTCTTTTGTAATGCATGTTTCTCAACCCAGTAGATACCAAACAACAGGAACAAACAGTTTAACTGTATTTACTAAAGACTTTAAAAGACATTTTAATAGATTTGAGATGAGTGAACTTTGGTAATAGTATTGATTTCACATCAGTGATTTGTCCACTTCTGTAGACTGAAATCCAATACCAGTGAGGCACATGGTTGAGAGTAACATAGCTTTCAGCAAGTTACACATTCGTATAATGGTTTTAGTTTGGTTCTCAGTTGCTTGATGTATCGTGACACCAGCACTAACGCCACTGGGGGGCAGTGTGTTCCTTTTCTGCTCTCATGCTATCTGTCTCCTGCATTATCAGGGTATACGGAAGTTGCCCTCCCTGCCCCTTTGCCTTCGCTGCTGATCCCATGGTCTTTGTCTCACAAAATGTAATTTCCTTGCACTGATGTACAATGATAAGCTTATTTTTGTGCTGTTAACAGTTTGACCTCTGAGAATGACGTTCTTGTCATTTAAATCAGATCCATCACTGCTGGAGTTCCACTTCACTGAAGTAATGTTTGCATTCTGGTGTCTCAGTGACTTTCAGTGTGATAGATGTGTGTTCACACCAATTACATTGCTGTTTTGCTTTGATTAATATTTGAACTTTTGTTTCTAGTTAGATTGAAGTAATTTTGTTTGATGCTGTGTAATGCTGTTTTTTTGCAGTAAGGATTTCTACTATGGTTCTGCTTCATGGACAATAAAGGAGGTTAATGAGTGATTGCATGTGGTGGTTTTGTCAGATTACAATTATACAGAAAAATGTTACGGAGATTTGATGGATGGATTCTCTGATCATTTTTTTTCTCTTAGTTTTTACATGTACAGAACCAGATTAGTCACAACCACGATACAACAGTAAGATCAATTAGAATAAATTACAAACAATTACTAAGTTATTTATTGACCAAACAGTCATCATTAACAACTAACAGCTGCTACCACATATATTTTATAAGACCAAATACAATGCAGTGCAGTAAACTTGAGGAGTTAAAAATAATACTAATAAATTATTGTTCAGGTTTTTCTACTGCCAAAAAATGGTAGCATATGTAATTTGTAGATAATTTGAATGCAGAGTAAGCATTATGTATTCTATGCTAGTAATTTAAAAAATATATATCGCAAATGTTTAATAGTAGTTGTGCAAAATTTGATTTGAAAATTCATTCATGTGGTCACAATTCATGTGGTCACAAACACTGAATTTTTCAAAGAGATATTACAAATGAAGTAAGGTACAAGTTGCTCTTGCAGGACTGGCAACACTGAAGGACTGTTGTCTGTGCATCGTTTTGCTCAGTCAATAGTTAGACTGTAATTCTCCACTAACTTCAGACAGGTTTTCAGCCTGTGGTCAGTCAAGGGTCC
Organism: Sternarchorhynchus goeldii; assembly: GCA_028565775.1. Classification (NCBI taxonomy): domain Eukaryota; kingdom Metazoa; phylum Chordata; class Actinopteri; order Gymnotiformes; family Apteronotidae; genus Sternarchorhynchus; species Sternarchorhynchus goeldii. The sequence goes on from JAOXYF010000003.1 coordinate 22,168,694, forward strand.
CTGAATTCATTGAACCTTCTATCTTTCTCGACCCCTGACAGGCATGGTAATTATTGCAAAGCAGGTTAAGCTTCATCAAAGTTAGAATCAGCTTTGGGTCCAGCATTGAATTAAGTCTCCTGTGAGCTGCATCTTCAAGGTTTTTTTGGAGCCCTGCTCATCACTGGTGGATAATGCCATAGTGCTGAAGTAATTTACAGGTTATATGGAGGGTGCCCTGGATCAATAAATCATTTAGTTCAGTTTGGGTCACAGGAGGGGCAGCAGCAAAGACCAATGCCCTTTAGAGGGGAGCAGGGGCAAAGACCAAACTCAGGCCCGTGAGCAAAATGTCCAGACAACTCACCAAACAGCAATTACAAAACACGCCTGCCAACTAATGAGTGGCATTCTGATCGTTCTCTTAATATCTTCAGGTAGATTGGAGTTCTGTGCCAAGTCGTCTGTTGCGAAATGTGATTACCCGTCTGCCAAAGTACAAGGGAGTGAGCAGAACCAAAGTTGCTTAGTTTAAATGGGTCATGGTAAGCAGGCCACTGGGAGCAGGTTTACTTTGCCTGTCAATGACGCCTCCTCTTACTATTGATCCACACCTCCAGCCCACACAGAAGACACATACATTCATTGATTAGCTGTCTGTATTCCGTCCCGAAGAAATCAATGGTATTTGGAGCTTTGCTGTTTTGCGATTATATTGTTTATTATTGAAAGACTGCAGTAACAGACAGCTTTCTAATCATGTTTGAAATGAAGGCTTACAGACTGCAGTTGAATTAGAGAAGAATTTAAAGATTATTTTAAGGGGTGCTGATCTACTGTGGTTTTGTGGTTTGGGGTGTTTGTGTTCAAACTGCTGATGAAAACATCAGCAGTTTAGGTCATCAGAAAGTTTATACATTACACATGGTAAACTTGAACAGATTTCTCGTTCAGATTCTCCATATAGCTGGTGTTGGAGCAATGACCTGCCATATAGATGCTCACATAGCATGTGGCTTTCTCAGATCTTTTTTTCTTTCATCTGTGATAAACTGATTTGCATCCAAAGAGGCAATGTGGACCACCAGCCCACTCGCATCTTGACAGTTTCCTTTGAACTGACCATCTGAAAATGCAATTATTTGGCATCACCAAGCAGTTACACAGAGTTCCTTTAGGGGGCAGTGCAGCTTCACATTGTCAGTGTTGGCTGCATGAATCTCAGCCCAGATGTGTTCCACAGAAAAAAAAAAGAGAATGCACACCCTGAGCAACAAGGAGGACACAAGCCTGGCAGAGGACCCCTGCTCTCCCTCCTGTTCTGCTGGATGCCCACCTGTGTGCCCATCTGCAGAAGAGCAGTGCCAGTTGTTCTGTGCATGCGCCAGGGTGAATCAAGCCATTCCAGCGACCCTCCCATCCCAGGTGTGTGTATCTGGCTGTGTCTTCTCTCTCAGGAACATGCTAGCTTTTCCTGTGAGGAGCCAGTGGGCAGTGAGCTCCAGAAGTCCACTTGTCATAAGTGCAGTGTGTGAGAAGAAATGGAAGCAGATTGAGTGCTGCTTGTTGGCTTCTCCAGCTGCTTCAGACTTCACTGGCTTCAGACTTACTGTTATCAACAGTAATAAAGCATTCTGATAATAATAATAATAATAATAATAATAATAATACACATTCAGATTCATAAATATATCATATAGTAACAGTAAATATAACAATGAGCATAATTCTGACATCAGTGTTAACTGCTGATATGTTGAATACATTGAGTCTTTGCTAGATGTAACAGTGTAATAACCACAGTACACTGAACTGAGTCAGTGTGCAAAGTGGGATATGTGCAAATTCGGTGTGTTTTCGTAGTGGTATTGTTGAGCTAAACACCAAATAAAACAGAATTTTAAAAATGCACTATCAGAAATTTACCAGCCAGTTGCAGCTGAGTGGAGTTTATGAACAGCATAGTACAAACCAGAGAGGATGGAGTGCGAGATGAGATATTTTTCCTCTTTATTATAAAGCACTGTTTCTCCAAACATCAATATTAAATAAATAAACCCATGATCGTTTTGCATCTTACTGGTTTTAGTTCTGTACACTGTACAAATACTTCATATTTTATAAAAGGTAAATACATTTTATATAAATGGCTGGATTGCCTGTTTTTTGTGTGTGTTACATCTGATTTTACTGGATGATTCTCAGGACTTTAATGAACATTTTGGCCCTGTAGCTGCAACCTGCACGGGCTCTTCTGTGATTAATCAGTACATCTGCAATTAGGCTGACATTCTAGGTGGGGTGACTGTGGAGCTACTTCTACCATATGGTTACAGTCTTGTACTTTTATTTGTCATAAGCTGAACAGTATTTCAAAACAGAATCCAGTATTCAGTATGAAGTACATATTGTCAGTAATCAGTTGATGGCTTTCCCTAGCCTGACACACTGCATTTGATCAATAGACAGAGATCTGTAAGCACCCAGTGCTAAGTCATCAATACCACTTAGCTCATATGACGTGCCAGTGTGAGGAATAATGGAAACGAAGCTTACTTTCGTCTTAATTTCTCAAACTTGATGAATATTAAGTATGACTACTTTAAAAGCCCATTTGATGAAACTGTTCATTAAACGATTATCTTTGTATGGGGACTATTTCTCACAGCATCTATGGCCTTTTTAAATCAATTTCATGAAAGCTGTGCTGTCTGAGACCAACTTGGAACAGCTATAAAAGCGGCTCTTCTGAGTCCGCTGAAGAGCTCTTTGAGAAGATGACACCACATTTAGCATCTCAGGCTGTCCTTGCCCACAGTAAGTGGACAGGGGAGTGTTTCATGAAGGGCTAAAGCTAAGCTCGCTAGCCTGCTACCAAGAGCTGATGCTATAATGAGAGACTCATTGATCCGATCTCATTTCCCTTTGAATTTTTAATCGATGGTCATTGCCACAGGGAGATATTAAAGAGGTGGCTAATTAATGAGGTCGGTAATGGTCAGAACTGGTGCTGCAAACCACTCAAATATGAAGACCCAGCTGTTCTAATGGACTGTCTGACCCTGTGTGGCGTACTACCACTGTTGGAGAGTGAGGGAAGGAGAGAACATTTCTACGAGGGAAGGAGAGAACATTTCTACGAGGGAAGGGACCTCCAAGCAGCTTTGAGTGCTGTTTGACCTTCAGTGTGTCATGTTTTATGTATCCGGGCAAAGTGAAACTCTGGGACCCTCCAGCTCAGTGCCCACATCTGAAAAAAGCAGAGGAAGCAGAAAAATTAAGAGTAAATTCCACAGCCAGCATTTTGAAAATGTCATGGGCCTGACTGAATTTGGCATTGATTATGAACTCTCCAGTGGCAAAAGATGGAGAGATATTTTTGCTGAATCTGACTACATAAATAAAAGCCAAATTGATTACTGCTTCAAAGTTTATTCAGATCAAGTTTTGCTACATAAATCTTTCTTCAGATAAATCTTTTTTCTTTTCTTTTCTTTTTTTCATAGAGTGGTTGGAGTGACACATTGCTTGAAGCTAAACTTTGTAAGATTTTGCACATTGTAGCATTTTCCATTCTCCTTGGGTGAGCACGTAACTCAATTTGCGGGCAATCAAACAATTATTTACATCAAAGCGGCGTACCTTTCTGGCCCCAGGTTCTGCTTCATGCTTTCTCTGCAGTGACCTCCCATCTGCTGGAGCTGAGCCGTGTCTGAGAAGAGCATGCCTGTCCTCACTGGGTAACAAATGAAGCTGACGCACCAGGGCCCATGGGTCTGCACATGCTTAGCTTATTCACCCGCCTGTCTCCCACAGCGCCAGACGGACGAAGCCTGGGCCTCCACGGGCCGCCAGACGATGCCTTTCTGCCTGTGTGCTACACCACCAGGCACGAGCTGCTTATTTGGGCTACGGCAGCATCTGTCAGCGCTGGGGTTGGTATGGCCCTTGGGGGGTGGATGATAGACTTGCTTATAAATAACCCCAAAATGAATTAAAAAAAACCAAAAAAAAACCCAAAAGAGGCGGGACTCCTGTTTCCGAGGAGACACTAGAGCTGGAGGGCAGGTTGGGGATGTCAGGATGTGGCAGGGGTGGGCAGGGGTGGGCAGGATTGTGGGGGTCGTAATTGAAACATTGCGCTGCGGCCTTTGGTGTGATTGATACCATTTCAGAACGCTCCTGTCCGTATGAGCATCAGGGATTTACCTGAGGAAGAGAGAGTGAAGGGGGAAGGAAGGAGCATAGGTGGCTCATCTGGGTTTGGCAGAAAATTGGTGCCATCCATCAAGTACCAGATTTAACGAAGGCTGAAGCCAGGCTTCCCAGCGAAGGATTCTTATTTAAGGTGGTGAACCAAGAAACACGTGAGGAGCAGGGACTGGTGAGGGTCTATCAATCAGCAAGTCAGCACCTTTATTTAACATCCAGCGAGGGGGGGTTCAGCGGGGGCAGCGGTCTGAGTTCCAGCTTGTTGGCCATGCCGAGGGTATGGAGAGAGAGCGAGAAAGGAGACATGAAGACGATGTAGGTCTGGGCTCAGCCATGTCCCCTGATGAGCTAGTGTGCTTCATCTTTCTTGCGCGTGGACCTGTAAGTGTGGCTTGATTGCATTTTCAGCCCTGTGCCTTCCATGGCTTTCTGGTGTGAAGAGAGAGACGTATCACCAGTCGAGAGACCTACAGCACACGGTGTGAAGAGAGACACCTACAGCACACGGTCGCTTTCACACTCTGACTCCTCCAGCACCATATCAGTACCACTGTGGTGGGATTCAGTTCAATAAAAGAACTACCAGTGTCCCTTTAGTGAATTTTGGTTATTAGTTTAGGATGATGCATTTAACAGGATTTGTTAATGGCCTGTTATCTCCAAAAGGACCCCTGAATTCCTGAGGTCATCGAATAAAGGATTGATCTTCTTGGACCTCCTCTCACCAGTTTTCTCCTGGCCTCCCTTTCGTTCCCTACATTTTGTTCTTCTATTTATCTATCGTATGGATTTTCCCACCGCTCTCTGTTCAGATAAAATGCCGCCCACAAAGACAGAGGAGAAAACATTGTTTCTCCAGCGTGGCCGTCGAGTCGTTGAGAGGGAGGGCTGCTACGGAGAGACGGAGGGGCCAGCACACACGCAGACACACAAAATCAATGCTGATCAATGTTTTATATCACTGAGACGCTCCGCTTCTCGACCTGCACCACCTAAAAGGGGGGAAAAAAACCACACCCCAATCACCTCTCTTACAAGATGACCACGTCTCCCTCTGGTGTTCTGCCCAGGGTTCAATAAGCCACTCCACTCTCAATCAGAGAAAGAAAAGATGATAATGACTGGGGCAGGACATACGACAGCGTGAGGCTCTGGTAAGCGGTAAGCAAAATAAAAGGCTTCTGAATTACTGTATCAATATTTAATGGAATTAAAATAGGTGTCCTTTGTGTGGACGCGTTATTGACCAAAGCACGCTGCTTCCCTTCTGCTTAAAAGAGAGAGCCCTGACTCATAAATGATCAAATCTTTTGTATGATTATAGTAGATATAGACAAACATAAACATAGAGAGCACCGTAGCACATCACACGGCATGAAAATAAAATACGGCGTGAAGCAGAGCAGCACGGACCTCCGTAAATGATTACAGAATTATCATAAATAAGAAAGATCCTAGATGGTGCATGTAATTTTCCTATGGCATGTGTGTTATATAGATAGAGCTGGTCCAGTTCAATACCAAGACACTAAGTTCAATACGATGTGATAAACAGGGTTGTTTTTTCGTTTTGTTTTTTTTTAAAGTGTGACCAGTAAACCCAGGGACGAGCAAATTTAATCCAGAATTTTTAACAGATCTCAGTGGATCAATACCTCAATCCCTCAGATGCAGGGACTGTTACTAAAGTGACAACAACAGCAGGAAATAATGATAGAAGAGAAAAAGGAATGACTGTCAGAATACAGCCTAGCACATCAGCAATGGTGTCTGCTCTCTCTAATTAATTTCCACAGAAATGGAGACAAAGTGTGCTGGAGTTTTATTTCCTAGCCCAGCACAAGAACCTAATGAGTTTCCCACTGAGCAAAGCTGAAGATAACAACCAAGTAAAAGAGAAGGAATGCATGCACACCACTCCAACTTAATGTGCTTTTCAAATGAATTCCCTATCAGCTCAAGTTGTGCCATAATGGTGATTTTATGGCTTTTCGAGCTGCTGTAATGGTAAATGTATTGCAGATTATACTCTGGAGATAAAACCTTAGCTTGCCCTAGCACAGCTGGGGTTGAGACGTGCTCCTATTTTACTGCATGTTGTTACTGAATACTGAGATTTTGACTGCATTTGAGTAGATATGTGTTGATACTTGAGGACTACAGTAATAGGAAATAAATCTATGTAATGCAGTCAGTATTAGAAATTATTGTGAGAACACTGAGAGGAGCACAGAATGTTATGGATGATCTAAAACTTGCTGTGAGTTCATATTGGTTCATGTGGTTCATATACAGCAATGCAAATTTTGTTGTGTTTTATTACCCAGTACGTCAGCGCCGATCAAGACTGAATATTGCCCTCCTCTGTCGTGTTTTCAGGGGAGAAAGTTTCTGTGCTTAGTCCTTGATTTATGTCCCTGGCTTTGTGTGTCTGGACAATGGTTCAGTAGCACTCGGGATCGATGTGTAAGTCAGGGCTTAGCAGAGAACAGACTGGCCAGGGTTTCAGCACCGCATACTGAGTAGATGCAACTACCCAAGGCTTCGAGGTATACATATGGGGCCAGTTGTCTTTTAAGAAATGATAGTATTGTAATAGCAATGAGGAAAATAAACGAGTGTGTGTGTGTGTGTGTGTGTGTGTGTGTGTGTGTGTGTGTGTGTGTGTGTGTGCGCGTGTGTGTGCCAGTAAGCTGAACTGCCAGTCCCCGTTCTTTCTGTAGGCCTGCACATTGGAAGCAAGCTGGAGAAAAGCGCTTGATGTTGGCATTCACTTGCGTCATATGGCACACGGAGAATGTGGCTGAGTAACAGTGTGTTAAAATGCACCAACCGTAGGCCTTAGATGGGACTGCAAGGAGAAAGGATCAGAACAGCAATAAACACTGGTTAAAGCCAGCAGAGTGAGGTCTTATGTTCTTTAAATATGACACATTTTTTTGGAGGGGAGTGAAAGGTGAAAGGTAATGAATTTTTACAGTTCTTTATTTTGTGGTTGCACCTCTCTTTTTTGTGAATGAAGGGTAGAATTAATTTTCTTTTAAGTACTAAAGCCTGTGAGGTCACCTGGTTCAGCTACAGGGTTTCTGGGGAAGGAACTTTGTCCTGTGCACAGTGATTTAAACTGTGCAGATTACACAGACGCCCTGCAAGCAGAGCTCTTTCACAGCAGACACACCCTCCATGCCTAAAATCATTACTGACATATGAATGTATAAGTACAGGTGGTCTGATATTTGTGCTAGTAGTTCTGAAAGTTTACTTGCTTGATGCATATGTGTATATTTGTGTGTGTGTGTGTGTGTGTGTGTGTGTGTGTGTGTGTGTGTGTGTGTGTGTCCTGCATCTACTGTATGTTTATTTATTTATAATTTTAGGTTTGGTAGCCATAACAGTAATATTTTATTTCTTATTAAAACTATTTTTATTTATTAAATGTCATTATTTAAGAACACTCTTGTGAAATATATCACTCATACAGTCTAAACATCCCATAATACATTATAATTAGCCACAACATAAGGTGTTAAAAAGAGGCCAGAAAAAACCCCAAACCTAGACTACAGACCTGTCGAGTTCAACTGTTCCATGGAAACGGCATCCTCTGTCTGATGAGGCTTTAATGAGGACTTAGCATACTGAGAATGATTCAGGGCTTCTCCTGACGAAAGGGTGATATTTTTTCATCCAATCAAACCAGGCGAAAGGAGCACTGTCATACTTTTTTATATCATATTGAGATTGACACTAGCCCTCTGCCCATGAAGGTATCCGATACAGATCTGCACCACTGCTGTGTGTGTGTGTGTGTGTGTGTGTGTGTGTGCACCATGGTCAGGCTTCAGTGGTCCTCAGTGTTCACCACCTACTATTCTCATTTACATCCTCCATCCATCTACGCCCAGCTGACATCTTTCTCCCCATTACTCCTCATTTCTCTCTCCCTCCTTTGTTTATTTCTGAAGCTGAAGGGTGACATTCACAGGAAGGGGGAATGAGGGAATGGCACAGCGCTGATTAGAACACAGGCTTGGAAACCAAGCAGGAACCTTGCAGGTGTTCTCACCAGTGAGCTGCTGGACAGATCTCGTTAGCACATGCGCTCTCTGACCAGTTCTAAATTTAACAAATGACATGCCGGAGAGGGTGGGGTGGACACAGGGCACAGTGAATAAACAAACAGATAGGCAGTGTCAGACTGGCACAGAGGCCACACCTGCCCAGTATTAATCTACATTAGCACACTGTGTGCCTTTGAGGGGCTTTTTAAATAATCAAACAGCTGTTCATAACGATTTCTTTATATTCACTTAGCATATCACCAAGGCGTGTTCCGTGAAATGCATTGTTTTTTTATATACTGTGCATTGGATTTTCTTCCTACAGAAGAATCTATGAACAGGATTTTATCTCTGTCAGTTAAGAGAGAGCGGGAGACACGATGCCATGTGATGACAGTCGCTCGTTTGAGTGTGTTAGCAGGGTTCGGATCTGGAGGTTACAAATTGAAAGGAAATAAAATTAGTGCTCAAACCTTCACAATGCCTGTTCCAAGAATGATGGTGAGCCACGCCGTGTAGCCCCAGCCAAGGTGCCATATTGAGGCAATCGGACCTGTGTCTTTGTGGTTGTCACTTAGCTGTGTGTGTCACAGCCCAGGTTCTCTGTCTGTCTGCCAGGCCTCTGTTCAGCCCCTTCCCCCTCTGTTCAGCCCCTTCCCCCTCTCCCCCCTCCATCTGCTTCAGGTCCCTCTGAGATAGCATCTCGTTCCCCAAACCCAAAGCTCGAATTACTGTGCTTGCCCATACTGCCTTACATATCAAACACTACACTCTCTGGTCCAAGCACCCTGCCTTCACAAACCTGGCCCTGCGTGTGGAGAGTCTCAAAGAGCGCGTCTCACCAAGTGTCTCACCACATGTCTCGCTGTACGGCGGTGGGCCAGATCCCCCCCCCCCCCGTATTTCACCACGCCCTCTCAGAGCATTGCTAGAATTACTGTATATCACTTTACTCTGTACTGGACGGAGATTAAAGACCGCGGGGAACACAAAACGGCATGAGGTACACTTTTGATGAGCCACCAACCTCAGGCCCGGCAATCATAGTGATAACGTGATAAATTAGATGTCTCATTTGTTCATACAACAAAGGTAATTGAAAGAGATGTGGTGTATACACTATTACATGTCCACACACCTCATTTGTGTCAGAGTAATGCATATCATCTTGAGAGTCTGGGAGACGGACCCAGAGCCGTGAATACTGCCAGTACTCTGAACTAGCTCTCAGCTTTTGAGTAGTTATTTTCCAGGCTGTCTGCTCTCTGCCTTTGCCAGTCAGGGATGGGAGGTCTGCAGTATGCAATCCATTTAATGAGACTTCTGTGCTGATTTGAGCACAAATGAGGCAGAGGAAGTTTGATGTACCACTCAACACTGGTGTTTCATCATTATTTAAATCTAGCATAAAACCCTTCAGAACTCTGAGGCCCAAATTACTTTTTGAGACGTTTTTCTCACTCATGTCAAATCAATAGATAGGAATTATTCATAAGGGGAAGACAGGAATAGTAGCTGTTTGCAGAAAACATTTTGCATTAGGTATCACCTCTCATGAGTAAGTTTGCCAACATGCTTTTGAAGTGAGTATATATATATATATGTAAAGAGCTTCTTCTTTCATCTGTTTTTTAAAGGGAGCAGATTTTGCTTCAGAGTCTAAAACTGCAAATTTATGTATTCAAAGAAATCATCTCTTTGGTGGGTTTGGAAAATTTGGGGCCTTCCATTAAATGTTTCCACAAAGAAACATTCTATTCCTTCATTGTGGGACAAAACAAGCTACCTAAGAGGGAAAGATAAAAGCAGTGGACATGAATCCCCACGGTGCTACGGCTCTTTCATTTGTAGCTCCAGAGAAATCATTGGTTTAAAGCAGAGCGTTTTCTTGATGAGGCTTTCCCTGAATGACAGCAAAGTGACTCCTGAGCTCTGGCAACCGCAAGCCACTACTTTAGTAAAGATTATTGATAAATGACACATAACTCTTACTCTTACATGTATGGAATTTGTATTAGGTGTCTGCTCAGAAATACAATTGGACTATTTATGCTGTGTTCCTTTGGGTAGAATTCAATGTAGATCTTTATTTTTTTCTGTTGTTAGTGCCCTGAAAGGCAGGAGGATGCACTGATAAAAGAACCAGAGAATAGCCTCTCCTGATGTAAGCAGAAACCTGGATCTCATCTCTATATTCACTCTTAATGACTAAATGCTTATTCCACATCTTTATTTTTAGCACTTTGAGTATTTTTCGGCTCCCAGTTCGACATCTGAAAAATCTAATTGTTGTAATTACCAAAGCACTAAGATGAGAGTCATATAATTATATGCCAGTACTTCAACAAGAAAAATTATTTTCTTCACGTTTTCATCTGGATCCACTTGAACAAGTCTAAGTCAGACCTAATTTGTTTCATGAGGAACTCTGACAGCTGTAATTTCAATATAAAATGTGTGAAAAGCATAGTTGAGCAACAAGAATATCAGAAACCAAAATACAACCTCCAGATGAAGCATTTATTACAACATTGACCTAAGAAAGCTTAATTAGAAACTGAAAATGATTTCAAACTTACTAAAGGAATGAGCTGGAGGAAAGCAGTAATGTGGTTGTCTCAAGAAAAGCTTTAGAAAAAAAAAGACTATTTTTTTAGCTGTTTACATAGACAACATGAACCATCTAGGGGTAAATACAGCACTTGCCCTCTGTGGTTTGTAGGAAGCCTGTGGTCTCAATGCCCAGTGGGTATATCACAACTCCACCTGGGTTGTGATATGAAGATCCCACATCTGGGAGGACTGAAACTTGAGAGCTAAGGTGAAGTGCATTCAAAACAGCTCATACAGTTATGAATGCAAAGTACAGGGTGGAGACCAGAGCGATTTTCCCCGGCCTTTAAGGTGCCGTTGTATAATTAAAAAACTCCAGCTAATGCAGACTGATGATGAGTAATGAAAGCGTGTGCAGACTCATAACAGCATGCAATTACTGAGATGAGACCGTTACAGAGTATAATTGTTATACAATATCCTGATATGGACAGTCAGGGTTGTCATTCAAGTAACTTTGCAGAAGCAGTGAGGTAGAAGCCTCATAGATTGGGAAGGGATCCAGTGGTCAAAGTCCAGCAAAGTCCAGCACATACAGAAATGCCATACATATCATATCTGTCTGTGCTAAATGACGAACAGTCTTGCTGTCCTGCCTGTTAGAGGCTTAGTGCTCAGTGCCTGGCTTTATTACAGCAGTGCGTGTGTGTGATAGCCTCCCACCACACTTCATTAACTTTCTCTGACACTTAAGCACAACCACACAGACCCGACCGCAGAACGTGAACAAAGCAGCTCCACCAGGGGCCGTCGTGTGCCAAGAGGCCCCAGAAGCGCTGGCTCAACAGGGCCAGAAGCGCTGGCTCACCAGGGCCAGAAGCGCTGGCTCACCAGGGCCAGGCAGGATCAGATGCCTTGATTGGTCTTTTCCTTTGGTGGCTGTATTGCAGAAATGCTTAATGGTACTGTTGAATGAAGATGTTTTTATAGATAGAGAAAATTGTACGTGAAATAGTCAGCAAAACCTTGTATGAATAATCAGTCCTACCATTCCACAAAAGGCAGGAAAAAATCAGCTTGTAAATAAATGTTCATTCCAAAACAAAACAAACAAATGTGATATGTACTGTATCTAGTCAATCCAACTCAGCAAATAAAAACATACCTTGTGATTAACATGTGTACATCCTTTCCCACAGCATCCCCAGCGCTGCGAGCCAGTCAACAAACAAACAAATAAACAGACCGACAAACAAACGGAGAGTCCAACATACAAGCAAATAGACAGATTGTATTTTGGTTGGCGTGTTCATGAAAAAAAAAAATACTCTGTATTCAGACTGGAGCCGTACTGTGTGGCACAAATCCTGAAGTATTGCAATGTTTGGTTGGAAAGAACCATGAACAACAAGAAATGGCCTAAAAACAGTGGTGGGGTGACGGTGGACAAAGGTCAGGACTAGTCCACAGGGATGAGATATAAATCCAAGTGTTTCAAGGTTAATGGCAGTGTGCAACAAAATGGATTCCATGTCAAAGGCAGGCTGACAGGTGATTTGACTCGGGCAAACCTGTGTAATCAATCTCCAGCCAGCCGCTTTCCCACTATCGCCTCCTGCAGGGACTACCCGCAGGGGGCGCCAAAAACAGCAGTCTGCCTAGGCATCTTCAGAACAGAAGTCTTCCCAGCAACTACAAATGGCATGAACCAATTCTGATGTAGTCAGACAGCTGCTTTCCTCCCATAGACAGTGCTGGATCTAAAGGGAGGACTTGGCTATAATATTCTGTTCTCAACTTTCTTTCTGCAGTCCATCATCTGTAGCACAGAGGCTGGACATTCCTTATGTAATGACAATTTAATCAGTCTTTTAAAAAATGACTAAGTCCATGTTACTCATGAATGCTTTAATTAAGGGGAAAAAGTGGGAACAAAAAGTTGCAATAGTGCTATAGAAAACCTCTCAAAACAAGTCATTCATATCTAAATGAAGGGCTTATCTAGTTATTATTAGTGAGTGGTCTGAGTTAAATAGTACATGTCTATACAATGTCTGCTTTCTGTCTTTTGCTAACATCATCAAGGGTCTTGTTCCCCAAAGCCAGCATCCCTGAGTTTAGCAGATCTGTGTTTTTGGAAGTCCATACCCGGGTTTAGTGGAGAAGAGAGACCAGTTGAAGCAGTAACGTGGTAGAGCATGTCCAGCCTGAGCTGCACACAGCCAAATCCTAAAGCTCTGTCTCACTTCCATGTCTTAGGTGCATACATTAGTAGTGTGTGTTTATTTACATGTATGATGTGTTGGTGTTTGTTTATAGGAGATGGTGGGGGGGTTAGATAAGTTCATAAGTTCTGCTGGTGCTAGGATGTGCTGGTGCAGACATATAAACCCTTCGCTCTGTAGTCCCTGACAGGAACTTAAGGGAAGCTGGCTAAGGGGTAGCTGGCTGCCAAGGGAAGCTGGCACGGTACAGCTTTCTCCGTCTTCGTTGCGTCTAAAGCCTCAGACACAAGCTCCCTGGAGCCTTCGACCGCTTGTTTAAACCCGACACAGACTCCCTGTTGCAATGCCCAGGGCGGCTGCGCTTGTAGGCACAAAAGCAAATGTTTCCTTTTCTGATCGTAGCTGTTCCCCTTAAGCACCACTGCCAACACCTGACCGCCCCCCCACCCTTTTCCCTAGCAGCTAAAGCACTGCAGGCCAGCCATTTGTCACAAAGTAATTATAGAATTATCGATTGGCAAGCAATTAACGCCTACCACCCTCACCCCGTTTTACTCCCCCCTCCCCATCTTTTAATTTGCAGTCAGAGCAGCGAGAGAAAAAAAGCTTTTGGAGTAACACATTTAATCCCCTTGGCATTTCACTACAGTCTTCAGATTAATGGAAGGACAGGGACAAAAGGCCCTTTTCCCTCCTGATTCTGTCCTACTGTTTCCCTTCTGCCTGCAAATCTCCCTCAGGCAGCAGGAGCAGCCGGCGCAGGGCCCTCCCAGACCACCCCGCCTCCACTGAACCAACCCCCCTCCATCCTTCCCCACCGCCACACCACCCGCTCTTCATACCGGTGCCGTTAGTTGTTGGAGCTCTGCAGACATTGATAAGCTCCCAGCACATTAGTGAAAAATCTAAGACAGCTCTTGGTTCCTAGGAGAATGTCATTTTGCTGAACATTTCGGCACATGCAAAATGCCATTAATACACTGGGAAAAGAGTGGATTTGAAAGATTGATGTTAGCACATTCATGCCATGTCTTATAATTCATATTTGGGTTAAACATAAAAATGGAAAACATTTCCTTGAATAGTCCTACACAAATTCTACATGTCCCCCTTTTGGCAACATTAATGCAACAACTTTGTATTCTTTTAAGATGAAATACTTCAGATCATCAGTGTATCAAGTAGAGGAAATCATAGGCAGGAATCTGAAGTAGGAATGGAAGGCCTGTGCTTAATTCATCCTCGGTGCTCTCTGTGGCCTGTGGTCTTCATTCGCCAACTCTGTGCTGTTGCCGCAGGCCAGACGGACACACGAAGGATCAGGCCTCAGAAACTCAAGAGCTGGCAAATATCGAGCAGGATCGATTTCATGGAACTTCACCTTGCTAACATATGGCCACAGCTGAGAAAGTTGATTTTCCATCTGTTGTCTTTAATAACTCAAGGCCTCCGCACTTTTCTATTGTTTTATTTTTGTTCTGCATGCCCATATCTTTTCAAAGCAGAATGTGAGCATTTGTGAGTTACCATGTTTTACATTATACTTATCATTCTGACAGCATTTTAAGAAATGTTGGCATATTCTCTACAGAGAAATAAAAAATCCAGCTAACATCATTATTTAAATCATGCCTTTGTTGTGTTAATGTACGTAGTTTAGTTAAATGAAAATTGCAATTCTTAAATACATTATTGTTGTTAAACCAGCAGAACCTCCAGTGATGATCTGTTGATATTGATATGGATGAGGTGATCAAACAAAGTAGAAGAATTCACTATTAATAACTTCAAGATACATTTTTCTGTGTACTGTTTCCAAACCTGTTCTCTACACCAATCCTTTCACAACCAAACTATTCACACGGCATGCCAGAACAGAACACTTAACTTTTAACTTTTTCCATACACAGTGCCTCTGCAAAACAGACTAAAATAACTCATATAATTACTTTTGTTTCTTAATAGTATTTGATATTTGGTACAAACTTTAACAAAGTTTTCAACCTAAACTGACAAGTAAAATGTTCAATTTTGAAAGGGGTATTATGGAAGGGAAAAACTACTGCTAGAACAACTCCAATGACTAAGTATATGTATGGGCGGAGCCAAATTAAGGGCCAGGGTAGCACTCGACCCCCCTGAAATCTGATTGGACCCCACCGGGTGCCACCCCAGATGACTGACATGTCTTTTTGAAAAGAGCCTGTTACATTTACAGATTTTGATTGCAGTTGATCGTGTTTCTTGAATATTCATTGTTGTAGTCTATGGACCCCATAAAATAGCTTTGGCTGCCCTCTGGTCACCGCAAGAATGAAATTCTAGCTCCGTCCCTGAGTAATATAATAGTGCAGAACAAATATCACTAGTTTTGCTAATGTACCTCTGAAATATTAATATATACAGATATTGTGGGAAACAACTTCAACAATTTCCTCAATATCTGTGTCTTTTAAATGCCCAGGAGACCTTTCCGTGGAGAATGTCTTACTGTGCTGACTCTGTAGACATTTAGGATACTAAAGTTTTCTGCAGCTAAACTCCAGTGTGTGATATAGCACAGCCCCCAGCTGGTCCCCTGCTTCTTAAAGTAGCTAATTCTCTGATCGAAACAGCACAAAGTAACCGAGGTAGTGAATTTCATCAATTTGGCAGCCATTTAAAGAGCAATCTAGAACACAGATGGGCTAACCCCCCCCCCCCGCCCCCCTGATTTCTATTGTCAATCGATGGGTCTCCCAGCCTGTTATACACATACATACCGCAATATTGCCTTATGAAATACGCCACGATATTGACCTGTTTTTCCTGCCCCATGCAATTCTCATTTTCTTGAAAAAGAACTCTGTACAGGACACCATCACAGCGATGCATTCGTGACCCATGTGATGTCATAGAAGCAGAAAACAGAATATCTTTCATTGCAACTCAAAGCTCATGGATCAGAAAGCCATTCCATGGGCCTCCAGCATCTTCAAATAATAACATACACGAGCCCGCGCAAACTCAGAGATGATCTCAATCTCATTTTGTTCTGCCTCAGTAGCAATCTGGAGAAAAGTAGAAGGCTGTAGATGCACTTCAGTTTGCTTTGTAATAATTTTGACTTATAATGCTAGCCTCTGGTATTAGTCATATCTGGTATCAAGTTCTTTCATGTGTTGCTGCAAGGATGCCATACTAAAGCAAATGTTAGTGTACATTTATAATTTAATGGATTTTGAGGGTTTCTTACATTTCTTCATGGAGCTTATTGTTGTGGTCTTCTGTTGGTTTCTGAGTCGAGCCTGCATGTGCCCAGCTGCTCAGTGTAATGATGATGTGTAGTGGAGGTCAGGACTTCATCGCTGAGGTGGGGGTCTTCTGGAGGTTAGAGGGGGGTGGGGGTCGCTGGGGCCATCAGGCAGGTGAGAGGCCACGGTGCCGGTCCACGTGTGGCTGGCTCGGGCCCCTTGGATGCCCCTCATCAGTCCGATCACCTCCACCTCCTCCACCTCCACCTCCTCCACTCCTCCAAACGCCTTATTTTCTGCATGATTAGGCTCCCACCTGTCCTGTGCCCTTCCCGTGGCCCTCACAGTCGGAGTCACACTGTCAATTAGCACGAACGCTTTTCTAGCTGCGCAACATTAAAAAGAGATGGAGTAACTCAGTGATTATAAAATTATATCATAACAGCAATCTTTTACAATCAAATTCTATGCAATCTCTGCCAATTATATGCCTGTGTAAACAAATACTTGGCCGGTGTTTGCCAGGTGTCTTTATTTAACAACATAAAGCCTCAGTCACAAGCAACCGAAAAAATTCTCAGCGGTCCGCATTTAATAAGAGAGTGAAAGTTGATATACATTTTGTCTCAGTCAACACTCCTACTGATTACCAGGGCTACTACTTCAGAACTAAAACCATGGCTCACCATAACACTACAGACCTCGATTTGTGCAGTGAGTGCTGTTCTATGGTTTCCATATTGTAGTGTATAATATAATTTAATATAAGTATAATATAATATAAGCACTGGGAATTCTTGCTTTATACATCAAGAAATGTTAATTTATTAAACAAAAAAGGGCTGTATTCCCAGTTTTCCCATCCTAACCCTGATTAATCTAATGCCTAAAATGAACCATATACCGTATAATGACCTGCATGTTGCCAAACTATCATTTAGGCTTCACTCGGCTTCCTCCCATTTTAATATAGAATGATGGGCTTCAAGCCAGTCTCCTAATTTTACCTTGTAAACTGAACCAGTGAGTCACATAATCAGCCCTGCTACTCATTATTGCCAATGTGACACCTGTTATATTTCGAATAAGTAAAGAGTTGTTAATGTTTGTTCAGTACTGAAATATTTTGATTAGTGAGTCAACAAACACATAGAGGCTGACAACTTAAATTAGACAGATGCTGCTGGTTTTTTTTTAAAAAAATTAACCTAAAGTTTTATTATTTATAGTTTAGAGAAGGCAGCAGAAATGATAACCCACCGAGCTTATGTATTCTTTCAGGTTTGGCAAGTCACATTGAAATCATGCTGGCAGAAGTTTAAACATGAGCTATAAACACGATTGTTTTCACGGTCTGTCGACCTTAATCTACCATAGCTACTGTATATAAACTTAATGGCTGATTTCTTTTTATTTGCCTAGATCAATTCTTTATGAAGATAATAGCCCATTAAACGTTAAGCTAGTCAATAAGTGCGTGAGAGTTAGGAAATTATTTCCAACTTGTAAGAGCAAGGATATTTTGGACTGTTGAATGAAGTGCTGACATAGTGATGTTCTAGTGTTCTATGTTGGCATTGTATGTTAGCAATGCTTTAAAATGTAGATACTGGACGTTTTCCTACTAAAAGCTTTCTTATTTCACAATGTGTTTTATTTCATTCTGGTTAAGAGAAAGACATAGTTTTAGTTTTCAAACGTTCATGCATTTTCCGTACTACAGTTAATGCTGGGGCGTCCACCATAGTCCAGATCTGTGGATCTTTGAACAGGCAGAGAGGAGCACAGTGAGGGGTCCAGGAAGCCATGTGTCTTGTATTAGTTCAAATCTAGTGTCATCGAGGATTATAGAGTTATAGAGGACCTGTTTATTTACCTCAGTTTTGTTAAATCATATTCTTTTTTGGATAACCTGTAAAAATGTTCTGACATGTTGGATTTGGGTACATCTTTTTGTAACCTTTCCTCCTTTCCCCAGTGAAGTTTTAGTTCCCTATTGCTACTCATTCTGTGTCTTACCAAGAGTACGGCTTTGAAATAAAAGAGCCTTTGAAGAAAAGAGAGCTTTACTTTGAGCAGAAATAGAATATTCTGATTATCCTTCCATTCTTGCAGAAGTGAGATGTTGCCAGTGAGCTGAAAGAAATCGAGTGGTGCACCAAGAAACTCGAAGGAGGGTGGAGAAAGGGGCTTCCGAGCATTATGCGGTCCCCCTGTAGGATGGGTCCAGCCAGCCGGGAGCGAGGCAGCTGGCTGGGGAAGATGGCGAGGAGCGCAGCAAGGCTCGGTTGGTGCCCGGCGTGAGAGTGACAATAACAGAAACAGCATGTGTTTCGCTTCCATGCGAGCGTGCCTTGGAACTAGGGATGTTTAGAGAGCCCAGTGTTTGCATTTGAATCTGTATTTGTTGAGGCAGAATTATATGTATTAATATTTGTACTGGAATAAAATTGGAAATAGGCATTAACCAGACTGATTTTGGTTTTAATACATTTCTAATTGTAGAAGTTTAAAGTGTTAATAAAAGTATTCTTAAATAAAAAATTGAAAAACACTCTAACGTAGGATCATCATGCACCTTGGTCTTTATTTTGTATTTTTATTTCGGGAAATGGGCTGTGGGGTTGGGATAACAAACATGGTAGGGGATGGGGAAAGTGTGGTAGGGGGTGAGGATAACAAATAAGTGGTACTCTGGTAACTTAACTAGTAGTCAACAAAGCTAATAATAAAGCTAACTGTAGATCTTGCTGCATGCAAAAAGAAGAGTAGCCTAATACACTATTAGTAACACCTTAGTCTTTGTCAAGATAGATGTGTAGATAAATGTCAAGATAGTGTAGATGCAATCTGATACAATCAAAGAAAAGATAGACCTACTAATCTGAGAGCTAATCTTCTCAGACAAGCTCGGCTGCATCCGCATCTTCTAAGATGAAATAGTGGCCCAGGAACTCTGCCTGGATTGCTATAAATAGCACTCTGTTTCTCCAGTGTGATCTGCAACTGTGTGACATACAGACCGACTGAGCAGTGAACACAGCGTGTAGGTGAACTAGCTAGTCACTACACTGCCAGAGCTAGCGTAAGCTAATTTCCTCCTTCCATCAAACAAGTTCTGCTTCCCAGACCCAACAGGATTAGCAAAAGTGACAAGTGACATTAAAACAAACTGCCTAAATCTCAACCAAAACAAGAGTGGTGTAGCAGCGTTGTAGTTTAATCAGGTTGTGCTGCTTCTTTCCAGTCTGCGCTGTGTCTCCTCTCCACTCCGCTGTTGCTGTCCTGTTACGTCACTCCCGCTATGTTCACACGTACGAGGAACATCAGCTATTTGACATGGGTTTTTTTTTTCCTTCACAAAAACAAATACTTTTAAAAAATCTTGGTATGAAATAAATATTTATATACATAAAAAAACCCACTTTGTAATTTGCTGAATACCGTATTCAAATTCTGCTCTGTTCCTTCTGGGAACCATATACTATACAGCTTTAGGTGTTCATGCAGTATTGTGGCTGAATGGCAGGTGTCACTGGTGAGAGTCCAACAGTTCATCTACCTGCCACCAGAGCAACGTGACAATTTAGAGCCACTGACCACAGTGCGACAGCGTCAGTCAGGAGGCTGGTTCCACAGAGGCGGAGACTAAAGTGAGAGACGAACGCTGGTGGCTGATTTGAGCAAGATGGTTCAGCAGGTGTACGTGACGTCTGAGAGAGCTACACAGGAAGCGCTGGTGCTGGAATATTTCCAGAACATGCCGCTGGGTAAGGAGCTGAGACGGCCCCCACCGGTCCCCCACGGCCCCCACCACGGCCCCCACCACGGCAGAGAGTTAGGACTCCCGGTGTTGGCTGGCGGATTCCTGAGAGCCGTGGGCAGCTCACATGAGCAGCGCACCCTCGTCAGCGTCAACAATGGAGAAAGCTGAAAGCATGCGGGACGGCAGTGTCGAGTAAAGAGGTTTGAGGAGCTGGAGGAGGTGTGTGAACTGCCGCGGCGGGGTGTATTGAGTTTAACAGAAGAACAGAACAGTGTCTTTGAGAGGTTTTTTTTATTATTGTTTTTTTGGGGTTTTTTTTGCATCATTACAGTGACAACTTAACAGCCATGAAGAAAGACTGTACATAGACTTATTAAATGCAGTGCAGCACTGATGCTGGTGATGCTGGTGACACTGTACCGATTCAGCTCCGTTCGTACCACCTTCCACTGGCTAAGAAAGAAACTGCAAAGTGGAAAGTGAGAGACATGGCCATGGTGGGAGTCATCAAGTTGTCAAACAGCCCCTAGGCAGTAGTGGCAGCCCCTAGGCAGCAGTGGCAGCCCCTAGGCAGCAGTGGCAGCCTTGGTGAAGAAAAAGTAAAATAGCCGGTGTTTCTACGTGGACTACTAGCAGCTCAATGCTCCCATTAAGCCCGACTTATTCTCCCTTGTCCCCATTGACAACCCCTTAGATCAGCTTCGCCAGCTCAGTTCACAGGCTCTATGAAGTGGGATATTGACAACTGGCACTTGCTTCAGACCCCAAAGCAAAGACGGCATTCACACCATACACCGGATTGTCACAATGCATGGTGATGGCCTTTTGGTTTTGTAATGGATGAGGTCGAGAGGGTCATTGCTTAATACAGGTGGTGTTTGAGAAAATGGAACTACTGCATGATGAGGGGGGGATACACAATTTCTCTTCACCTTGTGCACTGATCGCACTTTACTGGCTTATACAGTTCAGAGAGCCCAAGGACCAGGTCATACGGTGGATCACCGGGTCATACGGTGGATCACCAGGTCATAAGGTGGATCACAGTGCTATGATGTCCTGCTTCATCATCCAACACCGTGCTAAATGGTATCACCAGTTTCCTGTGTTGCCGCTGAAGGAGAGAGCAGAGATACCCTGAGGAGTGCCCCTGGTGTCATTCCTGATAAACACCAGGACTGATGCTGTGAGCTGGGGGGAATTCCACCATGCCCACCATGCAGAGCCCTTCTGGACATGATTCCACTGTGATGCCCTCATGGAGAGGGTTGCCATGGACATACCAACCCCTTGCTCACCACAACATTTGCTATGTCCTCCCGACATATGTGGTCCTGGACTAGAGCACATCCTTACTGGTGGAGTGGCTTAGTGGAGTAGCACTTCTAGCTGTTTGGGGTACCAGAAGAGCCCCACAGTGACCAAGGATGCAGCTTAAAGTTGGATAATATCTGCAACAAACTGGGCAAATGGAAAACTCGGAATATGCTGATTCATCCCCAGAATGACGGCCTTGTGGGGAATTTTAACCAGTTGCTCAACATTCAGCTAGCCATTGTTAATGCACAGTTTCTGCATGACTGAGACTGCCATTTTCTTCTGATTTCACTGGCATGCCACTCTGCTATGTAGGAGCCTCTGGTTTACTCTGACCATTCTGATGTTTGGCACCAAGTTCAGGATGTAAGTAGAATGTTGGTTCAGTTGTCTGCCAGGGACTGAAGACAACAGAGTGCCCCGGACGAGAGTATTCCAAGGAACTCCACCACTCCACCATCATGCAACAGGTCACCAGAAGTCTCAACGGTCAGCTCTCACCAGAAGTTAGCCTCCAACTTGTACTGCCAGGGACAGCCACTCTGGGGATGTGATCATAGCTGTTTGTCCCATGTCACAAGAAAAGACACTGTCCTAAGCTTCTATCAAACTGGGAGGATCCCAGTGTGACTTAGGCAAGTCTGGGTGGGTCACTGTAGTGTTGTTGTCCACTGGCACAGACCTTTCCTATAGCAGGCGACTGCATATAAGCCAGGGGATCAAACGGGCTATTGAGGAGCCTGATATTGAGAATTGGTCAATCCACGGTACTTGTTCTGGCCAAGGTGATGGGCAGGCCTAAGACTGTTGGGAAAACTGAGTGACTGCTTCAAGGATATTGTAAAGCCTACCTGGGGTCGTTGGGACAGCTGGGCCTTGAAGATGGTGCCGTGTGGTGCCTGTGATGGACTTTTGGGCAGGTGGAGAGATGCATGGCGAGGATTCCCAGGATGCTCTCTGCTCCCCTTTATCAGTTTAAATGTTACGTTTAACATCCTGTTGTTTTCTGGTGTGGTTTTGTATCCTTTATGGTTTGGATGGACTGTTCTGCCTTTCTTTTGCTGTGTTTATATTTTTGTTGACTTCCCTTATTTCCCACATTAGGCTTTAGTTTCCTACTTCTGCTTGTTCTGTATGGGAGACTTTACCAAGACCATTTCAAATTAAAAGAGCTTCCTTTGAGTAGTAATGGAGCACTTGGGTTCTCCTCCCGTGCCAGTGCTATTGGACATTACATTAAATATGGGAACAGACACACTGAAAGGCAACTTAAAATGTATATGGATGCAGTTCTGCATACAACACTTTTTAAGACATCAGCTATTCAGGCATCAACAGATAACATTTTAATAGCCTGATTTATTGATTAGTTGTCCCATCCTCACTATTTATCTTCTGCTTTAACATATATCATCTACAAGTCAGACTCCAAGTAAATACTACTTCATCGGTGAAGCTTTCATGGAGTGCTGCAGGGAAAGGTGGGCGTAAACCTTATCTTTGATATCATGCAGTGTTTTTATTTTATATGTGTGGCATTTCGTTTAACGTAGCATGTCTCACCACTTGCGAGACCCTGGAAAATAACGTTGGTTTACTGCTGCTTTTTAGCTTATAGGCTCCAGGGTTTGGTTTAGCGCCATTGTTTAAAAATAATGCTTTGCATTACCAAATGAGGGCGATATATTCCACAAAATGTAAACATATCTTTAATTGTCCAGTTGTTCTGCAGGGTTATTTTGTACAATCTATTGTACACGTGTAACTCTTTTATGGTCAGAGAAAGAGAATGTGAATTTTAGTATCAGTACATTATTGCTTTGCTGGTCAGAATGATAGACACACTGTTTATACTTGGAGGAAGCTAATGTAATTTTAAATGGGTAATTTTAAATGTGTCCCACTCAAAAGAAGCCTTTGTACTGGCAATAACAAAAGAAAAGCACACACACTCTGTGTAATGTTTAGTGTGTACTTGTGTGTATGTGTTATACAAAAAATCAATTTGTAATGTTTGTTTTATTGATGATGTTGGATGATCATGCAACTGAAGTATTTTTTTTTGTAAATGTATATACAGATCTATATGATAAAGGTTATATGACTGAACAAAAATGAAGAAGTGTGTATAGACTGCTCTGCAGAAATGGTTGTATTTACATACATTTGAAAGAAAGAAAGAATGAGTTATTCTTTCTAAAGTCTGTTTTGACGTGATAATAAATTAACATTTTAATTAAATGTGTTCGGTATGTTATGTTGTTGGTCAACCGTTGAATAGTGATGGACTTCATTCTGTTTGTTACACAAAAGGAAAATGGAATTTTAATTCATAGTTCTAAAAACATTGTTTTTAGGTTGTTGAGAAACACTCCGAAGACAAAACACTTAACATCAAACAGGAACAGTCTGCTGCTTCTATTATAAATTATCCCACTCAAATAAATATCTAATTTACTCTCTGCTAAAAATGTTTCAGAGAAATCATTTGCCTTCTTTCATCTTCACTATAATAAATGTGTTGTTTCAGGAATTAGTCTATAGCAGGGAACAACTGAGATCTCACGCACCACCTCCACCCAGTGACATCCTCATTGGTGCAACCTGTGGAGTTGCCAGCTGTTTCTTGGCTAAAAATACATACATTCAATGGCCACTTTATTAGAGACACACATTCAGTAGCTTTGGACCTCCTTTGGCGTTCAGAACTGCAGACATTTGTTGTGGAATAGATTCCACCAGGTGTTGAAATTGTTCTTCAGGAATATTGGCTCATGCAGACAGCACATCATCTTACACTTGCCACAAATTTTACATGCTCTGAACAGCGTGTTGTACCTTGACCCAGAGATGCTTTATAGGGTTATAGGGAAAAGCTCACTGACATGCTCTTGAAAAGCTCACTGACATGCTCTTGAAACCCATCCATGACTTTATAACCCTTGTTGCTTTTATTTATAAGATAACCCTTTATTAGTCCCACAGTGAGGCAATTTACATTGCGTTGTTACAGTGCATTGTCCTACTGAAAATGTCCTTCTGCAATAGAATAAATAGCAGAAATTAACTGTCAGCCCCCGTGAATAAGTAAGCCATGCTGTCCACACGTTCATCTACAGGTATCGGAGGACTCAGGTGTGTGCCAAGGAAACTCCCCACACCGGTGCACCTCCTCCAGCCTCAACTGGAAGAGCGTGAATCAAGTTACTTGTGCTAAATTCTGACCCTCCTATCAACATAGTGCAAAAGAAATCTGGGTTCACCTGACCAGGTGATGTTTTTCCACTACATAATGATCCAATTTTTGCGCTTTTTTTGCCCACTAGAGCATCACCTTTCGTTTTTCACTCAGACACCAGTGGCACTCCAACTGATCATCTACTGTTACAGCTCACATGTGCGTTTAGACACACCATCATTGTATTCGACTGTGATTTGCTTGATTGTGCACCACATCCTCCTCTGACCCCTGTTATGGATGCTCTTCACATCATTCTCGGAATGCTCTCATACACCACTGCATGTGAAAACCCCACACGGTTTTTTGAAATACTCACCATAGCTAGTCAGGCACCAATGACAGTGCCTTGGTCGAAGTCATTAAGATTGCTCGATGTTCCCATTCTAATGTGGATTCACTTTGAAACTGAAAGATGGAGAACTTTTAATGCTTTAATGATTTAATGCTGTACTCTGGGGTCACGTGTCTATTTCCATATAAGGAAGCTCCAGTCATGAAAGGGCAGGTGTCTTTAATAAAGTAACAGTTCAGTTTATGTTGTCTAAAGGGAGAAGGACAATAGCATTGAGGTAGAGCTGTAGTTTCAATGTCTGAAGCAGGGCATGGGAACTACAAAAGAAACTTTTGCCATTTCACATTGCAGTATCTTTTAAGTGAACAGTATTTATGTGTGCCCTGTGGTTCCTGTAGTCATGCAAACAACACCATAGTTTCAAGGAGAGGCTAATCCTGTTGATGAGTACAAATGTTGTGATCTACTGTTAGTTACTTGTGTTCTGTTTCTTTTGGGTTTAATGTGATTTTTGGTCCCGGTTCATCTGGCCCAAGGAGTCAGAGATAAGGAAAAACTGCTACACAGAGAGGGATTGAAAGAGGAACGGGGTTAAAAAAACCCAACAGAACTAGCGATCATTATATATAGCATGGCTGTGATGCTCCCTGCTGGTGTTCCCACAGCGCGTTGGTGATGGTCCGGTCGGTGGTGGAGGTGGGGACTCGTATGGTAACGGACAGCAGTAAAAAAGTTTTCTGAGCCGTCATCTCCCTTCAATTTGCATGCTTAATGATGCTGATTGTGAGTTAATAGGGGGTGTAATGACTTCTGACGGGTCGGAGTCTGGAGCGGACCATGGGCCGGGCCACAGGAGCAGGGGTGGGGGGGAGGGGTTAACTCACACCATACGGTATCTCTCTCTCCCTTCTTCTCTCTCCCTCTCTCTCTCTCTCTCCCTCTCCCTCTCTCTCTCTCTCTCTCTCTCTCCCTGTCTCTCTCTCTCTCCCTCTCTCTCTCTCTCCTTCTCCCTCTCTCTCTCTCTCTCTCCCTCTCCCTCTCTCTCTCTCTCTCTCTCCCTCTCCCTCTCCCTCTCTCTCTCCCTCTCCCTTTCACTCTCTTTCATGATAATAGAGCCTGCCACTGAACCCATGTCTTATTAAACACATTATCATCGTCTATAACCTTTATCCTCAATCCCTTCTCTCAAAATGGAATTTGAGCTGCTGGCTTTGTCTCTTTTTATTTGGAGACCTATCTGGTATAATCACGTAAGAGAAGGAATGTGAAAGAAATCAGATTGCAAATTCTGTCTATATTAATGTCATCTTTTGTTATATAAAGAAAGTCTTTGTGGGTGTATAGTTTGGCTTTTTTTCCCATCAAGTGATGTTGTGGCAGTCGTGGAGGCCATGGCACTCTGCGAAACGAGGGTGTTAGTATACCAAACATCTGCTCGGTGATGGACCTTATCTGGTTTGTCCACGTTTGAGTCTGGGGCTTTTGCATTTGTAAGTAGAGCCCCAAAATATGTCATGGACCAGGAGGAACAGACAAGCCTGGTCTTCACCCAGGTTGACAGTCTTTTTAAGCACAGTTTCAGTATCCTGTGACATACATATGGACTGTGTTAAAGAGTAAACTGTGTCAATAAGACACCAAGAACCTGCTATTTACCACGTTTCCCAGTTTGGTCGTAATCACGTCAATATTATCAACAGCAGACCGAATGATTTTAAACTACGGCTTAGCATGTGTGCTTCGTCTCCTACCACAGCTGTTAATGTATTTCAGGCATCATTTGGGTGTTGATAGGTCTGCCGTGTGTGCTGGCCCTGGTCTGCTCCAGACCAGCCAGTCTGGGGCGCCTCGGCCTCACTGCCAGCACTGCGGCTGCATACTAATGTTCACAGGTGTAGCCGTGCCCACTCTCTCTCCTCCAGGTGTTGTCTCACAGCCCAGTGTCACTCTGAGCTGTGTCCATCTGCTGCTGGAAGCCAAGTACATCTTTCTCTTTCTCTCTCTCTCTCTCTCTCTTTCTTCTCCTCTTTAGCATTTCAAAAATGCTAAATTAAAATTCCATGGTGCATATTTATTCAGAAATGATATAAAATTGCAAGTTTTCCACACTCTCAAAATAAAATCCTCATTCAGTTACTGCATGTTGTTTGACTACGGCATAAAGTCCAGAGCAGTGGAAAGAGGTTTTTAAAGGTTCATCCTCCAACACAGGTGAGGGCTCTGCGTGCGTTTAGTTTCCACACAACTAATCTGAAGTCATTTTTAGTTTGACATTAGTTTGACATCCAACATGGTGTCTCAACATCGTGGCTTGGGAGTTTAAAAAGTAATAATATTAATTGACTGAAAAATAAATCCATAAGTGAATTTTTGTTCTCATTTTGTAGGAAAGTTTTTCAAGATTTCTAGATTTATCACATATATTTAGATAATATGAAGAATTTTTAAATAGTTTAAATGCATTTTTTGCTTTATATAAAGAGCATGATCTCTATAGGTTACAATCACCAAGGTTACATGAATCTTATCATTACTTGCTGCCTAACATATATCCCACAACTGCTACAGGTACTATATATATATATATATATATATATATATATACACATATACTATGCAGATGGGCTGGTCAATACTTGTTCTGTACTTCCTGAAACGAGAGTCTCATATCTGAATCCTCCCAAGTTCTTGTTGACAAGCCTGCAGTCCAGTGTCCTGCAGATGTGAGGGTGTCCTGAGGGCATCATGACCTCTGAGGAAACCGCGGAGAGAAGGAGATCAGCTTTTTAGTCCTAATGAATGCAACTTTTAAATTACAGAATTACATTTCCCTGCTGTGTCTCCACTCTGACCGGCACTATTGTCGTCTCATAATAACATTGTTTTATGACAGTGATTCAGCACAAGCCCAAAAGTTACTATTAGGGAGGAGGACTACAGGCATCACAATTAAATTTGTGTTTGACAGCAGGAGATGTTTGTCTCCATTGCACAGTTGCATTTTTAATGCCCCCCACTGCCCCCATTTCATTTCTTTTATTTTTTACACACATGGCAAACGAACAGCCGAACCGCTGCTTTGAAGTTTACCAAGGACATTTTCTAACAAATGATTATTGCTTGACCTTGTAATTAATATTCAATAGATATTCAAATTTTGTAATTACAGGTGTGGAAGAATAAAATATTCATGATGTGCTTTTTTTTCCCATCACATTCACGCTGAGTTGCAGGGGGCTGATGTATAATAACGGGCAGTGCAGTTTAGCAGTGCTCTTTAATAACTCGTGTTCTGACCTCTCTGCTCCACTGTTAGAAGCATCAAGTGTAGCAGTGACATTTCTTTTTTAACTGCTGTATTGGCACTAGCCAGATGTTATTACTTTTGTGCCCAAAATGTGTAAATCCACACACACACACACACACACACACACACACACACACACACACACACACTTGTACCCTTGAGGAGCAGGCGTGACTGTCAGACATACTGCACTTGGGTATAACAAAGCACTTTAGACTGCACTAGCACAACTGTTCCAGCTCTCTAAACCCATCTTTTGATCTCCTGCATGCATCATAATTTAATTATATCAGAGACCATAACTCCCTGTCATCTCCTCTATTCTTTTTCTCCCCAGTCTCCTTCAGAGCTTGTGCAGCTGCCACCTTCCAGGCCACCGGTGGCCTTTTGGAAGGGCCTGTTCCGTTTTCCCCGTCGCGATGCCGCGCGTTGGCCGATAGCTCCTCTGCCAGTGTGTCGGTGCCCGCCGGTGCCCGCCCGTCCCAAATTCGCACGGAGTCCGGGAGCCTGTCCAAGCGGGGGATGCGCGCACCCGGCCACGTGGCGTGCCACGGTGTCGCCCAGCGCTCCCGTCATGTGAAGATGGATGGCGCTCTGTCATCAGGCAGGCCCTTCAGAGGCATGCGCCCGGCGCAGGAAAGTGCCAGTCATTAACGGGGGAGGCAGGATGAAAAATGAGTTCATTTACGGGCAAGTCCTGGGTGCCGGGTAACGTCAGCACCCCCACCCTGCTCCACAACCCCCCCTCCTATTTCTCCCACACTCAGTGTCTCTCTCACTCGCTCGTCCTACGGCTCAGCCGACCAGGCGAGGGAGAATTACTCAGCAGATTTCGAGAAGAGTGACTGAGAGGGGGCCTGCAGCTACAGAGTGCCAGGGAGAAAGAGAGAGGGAGCAAACGGATAGCAAGAGAGATGGAGAGAGGGAGAGAGAGAGAGAGAGAGACAGACAGACAGACAGAAGGTGGTGACAGGGCGTTAATCAGACAGGCCTCAACAGCCTGGAGCACAGCAGTGACGTTCTACCCAATACTCTGCGGTTTATGGTTAAAACATCTCTAAGTTTTAATGCGGTCAACATTGCAAACCTTTCTTCTTTAGGTTTGCAATGCAGACACACACACACACACACACACACACACACAGTATCTTTCCACGATCTTACATGGAATTTATAAAAAGTTGAAAGGAAATGGAGCCATATATTTGAAAGAGAAGAGGCCATTTCCTGTGATCTCAAGAGGAGCAGGAAGCACTCCGTTGCAGTTGATAACAGGTTTGATATGAGTAAACTGTCATTTTCCTCTCCCTGTGGGTTCATCCCAGTGGAGTGTGTGCTACACTCTTAAAGCACGGACTCAGGCTTTCCCCGTCATGCAATCACCCAATCAAAAATATTTATGATCTGTCTCGGTTTTTTATTGGATTGTGGTTTGAGATTTTATCCTGCCGGGAGGTATCATCGATGTAGAGCAGAGCAGAGAGGAAGGCAGTCAAATGTCATGAAACTGGTGGGCAGCTGCTGCCCGTAGTTTGCTCACTATAATTCAGACCAGAGTTATGATGTAAAAACCATAGTTCCTCATTAAGACTCTAAGCCTTTGTCTCTGCACAGTTAATGCACTGTATGTGTGTGTGTGTGTGTGTGTGTGTGTGTGTGTGTGTGTGTGTGTGGGAGGCCAGAGCAGTCCTCCTTTCCATGCTTTCCTTGCTGCTCCTCTGAACACGTGCTAGAAACAAGCTGCAATAAGAAGAAACCTTTTAAAAGCTGCTGGAGTGAACCTAGACGCAAGGTGCAGTGGGCTTTGTGTGTGCTGGTGTTCCTGTGTAATTTAATTTTATACATCATAAACGCCACTGAGCGACGTAGTCAGGCGTGCTCTAGTACTGCTGCCGAGGCCATCAATTACAGGGGACCACTTCCTCCTGTCTCATCTCCTTTTCCCTTTTCATTCTACCCAAATAGAGAGATAGTGGGGGTTAGACTGCTGATTAATACACAAGCGGAACGCTGCTCGGTCTTCACAATAACTAAAAGACAGATCAAGGAAAATATGTGTTGCAGATTCTTGCAGATAAATATCTGGGTCCTGCAGATCTTGTCGTTTTATGTTTGTCATGCCTTCACATTTTATAGGAAATTCTCTTTCATGCTGGTGATGTCCATCACATGGTCTCAGTGTGCATGATTGAGAGTGTCATACCCAGCCAGAGGTGCTTGTGGCTAAAACATGCTGGTTTAGTTGGGGACGGCAGACAGATGATGGAAGTTATATTTGAAACCCAGGTCATATGCTCTTCAAAACCTAGGGCTTAATGCTCTTCAAAACCCAGGGCTTAATGCTCTTCATAACCCAGGGCTTAATACTCTTCAAAACATAGGGCTTAATGCTCTTCATAACCCAGGGCTTAATGCTCTTCAAACCCAGGGCTTAATGCTCTTCAAAACCCAGGGCTTAATGCTCTTCAAACCCAGGGCACATGCTCTTCAAAACCAAGGGTATATGTTCTTCAAAACCCAGGGCACACGCTCTTCAAAACCCAGGGTTTATGCTATTCAAGACGTTTGCTTCCAGTGGATACCTTTTTATTAATAATGGAATGAATGAATAGCACATTTCTCTGGTTAATGGTTAAGCGCTTGAGAGCTCGCCCTGCACTGTTCAATTTCTGGCCTCAATCGGAAGTGCACATTAAAAGTTAATGGGATGTTAGGTATTGATTAAAAGGTAAATAACACACATTACTACAGCGACGCCTTTGATTTTACTTTAACTCTCATTACACTCCCTTTCTCTTGAACTTTTATCGTGCCATTTAGTTTTCCACCGTTGTTGTCTTTTTTGATCCAACCTCTTTCTTTTCTCTGTAGGGTTTTGGCTCCATTTCAAAGAATTTTGCTCCAGTTGACTCCCCCTGGCTGTGGTCTGCTGCCGTAGCAGTGCCCTTCACCCTTCCTTTAAAATCTCTTTACCTAAATTTCAAGTTTAGAAAAAAAAAGCAACCCATTAATTGTTTGTTTTCTTGTTTAAATAATCAAGACAATAAAAAAGAAAGAAAATGATCAACAGCAGTCTTTTCTATCTGGTCACCATCTCACATGCTTACATAAGAACATCCAGAGGATTAAATATCACTCCATTGATTTGCACTATTAGCTTTGTTGGTTATTAGAGCGGATTTATTGAAGCACGTTTGTTTTGCTCTCTCTCCCTCTCTCTAGCATTCTTTCTCACTCTCATTCTCCCTCCCTCTCTTCCTCTCTCTCAATCTGTCTCTTTCTCACTTTCTCTCACCCTCATTCTCTTCTCTCTCTCTCTCTCTCTCTCTCTCTCTCTCTCTCTCTCTGGTCTGATGGCACTAGCACTGCAGCTGTGTCTGGTGGTTCTGTGTTTTGCTATGTGCCCATGCCTCGTGGCCTGTTATGCAGAGCTGGGACACAACCGCATAAATGATTATTTATGATCTGTCACCTCCCATCTCCAGGCCCATCAGCACAGAGATTCATTAGAGCAACAGACTGGTAGTGTGTGCTACACACACACACACACACACACACACACACACACACACATAAACACACACACGCATTGTATCCTCAGGCCTATACATACTTGTTTACATGATCACCATTGTATACAGTAATTTTTTTTAATCAGCTGTTCACCAGATCAGGCTTTTTAGAGTAAAATTGAAGGATTGATGACTGAGTCCATAATGCTCTGAAGATGTAGCTGATGTGTTTCATTTCAGCAGGGCCAATTGTGGGTGTAGACTCACATTATTGAGTGGGTTTCTCATTTGCTACCAAAACACATGCATATTTGAACATGAAATTACCCAATAGAATAGTTTTTTTCATGATTATCAGTACAAAATTAGCATAATTTGTTCCTCTCCTTCAGAAATATTCTGGGAATCCAGTACAATCTTCATGGATCATTATGCAACAGCTTGAAAACACAAAAGATGTTCCAAAGATGGAGAGTTAGAAGAGAAGGCAGCTAATAAAAATGTCCTTTCAAAATCAACTTTGTATTAACATTATTAACATTATTAACATCATTATTCATCTGTAATGAACACATCCAAGACATGTTATAACACAGAATCTTTTTGAAAGCATTGTCCTGCTCTCCTCTGTTAAGGAAATTTTCCTCACAGAAGTCTGTTCAAACTCAAATACTGAATCAACTTTTGTACCATTTTCAAAGACATCCAGCTACCCTCTCCATGTAGCTGTGTGTTATCTGTTTACCTAACACTAACTCCACAAAAACAAGCTTCCAATTCCAAACAATTGTTATTCTAATAGCTTGATTGTATGCATAATGACAATATGCAATGAGTTTGACTGTATATGATTGGCTGTTTACTCTTGCAGTGTGGACAGCCCATTTTGAAACTGTGTGATTGTGAACTGAAGTGGATGGTCCAAACAATCTTCTGAATAGAAGACATTGTCTGAAACCATTATCCTCACGTAGCACCATGCGTACAATGAATGCACACAACAAACAGTACAGAGGAAGAACGTTCCTTTAACTGAGGGGAGGAGATAACAGCGGCTGCCTTTCCTCTCCATTATCACACTCCGGACCAGACAATGGAGTGAATTTCAAAAGCAAATAAACAGGGGAGTTGTCCATTCTGAGTGCAGTTATCACACTCGCACTTTCTGCACTTTGTCGAAATTGGGAATGGGCGAGGTTGAAAATTGGATGAGGAAGTGAAGTCAAGAGAGAGAGAGTGAGTGAGTGAGTGAGTGAGTGAGTGAGTGAGTGAGTGAGTGAGTGAGTGAAAGAAAGAAAAAGAGGTAGAGGGAGTGATAGAGAGAAATGGTGGGTGAAAAAGAGAAAGAGAGAGAGAGAGGGAAAGTGAGAGAGAGAGACAACCATGGCCTCTCCTCTCACTTGTTTGAGAAAGGAATCGAATAGAAAATCAAGGGGGAAAACTCAAAGATGGCCACAGCCTGTCGGATGATCGCTTTTGCACGTTTCAAAAAGCTTTTGAGTGCGCTAGACAGGAAGTGGGAGAGAGGCTAGGGAGAGAGAAAGAGCAGGAGAAAAGAGAGAAGAAGAGTGTGGGAAACTCCCAAGAGGGGGGCTGGATAATGAAAACTCTTATCTTTGGTTCTCATTGTGCCAGGCCAGGGCAGTGGGGGAGTTGGGGAAAGAAGGAAGCTTCAGAAGTGAGGACGCCTCCGTCGCCAGGAGGAGCTCAGCGGAGAGGAGAGGGGCGTCTCGAGGTGGCCAGGGGGCCGAGGAACATAATTACACCCTAACTGGAGAGAGTAAAAGTCCCCTGAAACAGCAGGGCAGATGTGTGTGGAGAAAGGACCATAAGCCTCTTTAGAAAGAACCTTCGAAAAATGTCGCGTGAACATACGCTGCGGAGACTTGCAGGAGTGATCTGCCAAGTACGACGGCAGCAATACGCTGGCGGCCAGTGGAGGCGAGCTTGTCCAGGCAAGACCTGGAGGAACCGATGAAACTGACAGTAATATTGGCAGGGGTTAACCCTTAGCACAGCATCTCTCCGTTCATTCACGTGGCGCATCTGTTTGCACCTGGAGTGATGGAGAACATCCTCAGCTCAGTGGAACATGAATGATGGATGCCAGAACCACTGTGGCACAAAGCTCCTATGCATTGATCCCTAATGAAATGCTTTTTCACACTCATCTCCCTCCTTAGATATACTATGAAATCGTATATCGATCGATCGTCCGTCCTGGTGCCCGGCCGCATTCCCTTTCGCTGCTCAGTAAATGTGCTGAACGGTAAGCGTGAGTGATCTGTTTGAGGCCTACCTACAGACGCCAAGGTTCAAACTGTCTGGAATCCCGTTAATAGTGTCCACGGTGAGGCCATGCATTTCAACCTTAAATGGACTCTGCATAACAAATCACCTCAGCCTTCAGGCCTCTTTATACATTTTCCTAACAAGTTGTTGAAGTGTGTGATGTATATTCCATTTAAAGCGAGGCATTTATTCGTCGTGGTAACGACAGACCGGTGGTAACTACTTTCACGGCACCCAGCAGGCCTTGTTCTTGTAAGTCTCCACTGTTTCCTGCTGTCCATTTTTTTTTCCTCGATGGATGTTCTGAGAAAGTTTCATATTTTTCCATCCTGCAACACAGCAAACGTACTTGTTTAGTATTTCACAGTACGTGGAGGATTCAGCGTGACAAGGCCACACAGCAGGATAACAAAATGAGTTTCATGCAATGATGGCAAATGTCTAAACAGGAGAATGATCTATAGTGTAGTGAGCTGTGGTTTATATTGCACATACCATGTACCTTCATTTTACATCTCTTGCCTTCCCTGCATATATAATCGCTGGGAGTGGAGGAAAGTCTCCAAACAGGTTCATTTTTGTCCATTAGGGCATTCGATACTACAGCCCTATTGATTCCCAATTTCGAGCTGGCAGTCGGGCTTCTACCCTGCCCTGAGCCCGTGGAGACGTGAGTGGCACTGCATCCTCCTCGTTTCTAGTCGGCACAGATCTGCCACCATGGCTCAGGTCAACATCTCATTGCTTGAGTGAGAAATTATTTGCCAGACATATTAGTTAAGGAAATAGCAGTGATAGCAGTCTTGATAAACAAGCTGGCTTCAGAAGTGGTTCTGACATGGTGTTTTTGCTGTTGTTGTTGTTTGTTCAAGTGTTCATGTATAGTTTCTCCTACTTGTTCCAAACGCTGTTCTATGCACTGCCTCTCATGCAGTCCCTGCCCTGCTATTCCCCTTCTGTCTGCTAAGGGGCTCTGTAGCCTAGGAAATCACAGTCTCTCTCTCTCTCTCTCTCTCTCTCTCTATCTCTCTCTCTCTCTCTCTCTCTCTCTCGCTCTCTCTCTCTCTCTCACCACACAGGCACAAATACACACAGAGACACATATAGCGCTGTGTAGTTATATTTGTCGTGTTGGTTGTTATGAAGGTGGAATCAGAATGTGTACATCTGCACAAATGATTTCTAATCAGCCCATCATCTTGTATTTGGATCGACTGGGTTTAGAATAGTGTGGGTGTATGTGAGATGTTTTGGGTTTAGAATAGTGTGGGTGTATGTGAGATGTTTTGGGTTTAGAATGGTGTGGGCGTATGTGAGATGTTTTGGGTTTGGAATTGTGTGGGCGTATGTGAGATGTTTTGGGTTTAGAATGGTGTGGGTGTATGTGAGATGTTTTGGGTTTAGAATGGTGTGGGCGTATGTGAGATGTTTTGGGTTTGGAATGGTGTGGGCGTATGTGAGATGTTTTGGGTTTAGAATGGTGTGGGCGTATGTGAGATGTTTTGGGTTTAGAATG
>JAOXYF010000003.1:22208678-22221073 GCA_028565775.1 Sternarchorhynchus goeldii
TGCTTTTATGTTAGATTTATTCTGTATCCAAGTTCTGCAAGTTCTCTTAGTGGTATTGTATTATTAACATAAAATCAGTCATAAGTAGTACATGTAATACTTTCATGAACTTTCATGAACCCATCCAGAAGAGAAAAATGTATATTTGTTGTAAGGAGCTGCTGTTGTGGAATTCACCTCCATGCAATTGTTCTATTATTGCAATTGTTCTATTATTTGACTTATCCTCCCACAAAGTTAAGTTTGACCTTATAGAAGAAACACAAAAAGCAATAAAAAAGGAAACCACCTTTCTAATCAACATTGACAGAATTGCCTTGAAAATACCAGCATCGCTTACAGACCGGGCAAGAAGCTATGACGACTTCAGAACGATGGTGCAGAACCAGGGAAAGGGACGAGGCAGAGGCACAGGAACCAGCTCGAACGATGCAGGACCATTTCTCGGTAAATACACACCTCTAAGAGCATAGATTACAATAAGTGAGAGCTCTGGCAGGGCAGTGTTTTAAGTCGATCCATTATGCATGAGGCCAAAAGAGAGACGTGATCCAGCAAAAAGAACAGAGGGGAGAAATAATTTCACCACGTATAAAGCCAGAATCCAATCTACAGTCCATTAGTCCACACCTAGTCCTGCACAGACGCATGCTCTGAAAATAATTATGGAAATGAAACAGGCCAAATGGAATGACTGTGGAATGTAACAGTATGCAGAGACAAAGCCCTTCTATGAAGTGACAAAAATAAATATATAAATAAAATAAAAGGTGTTTGAAAGGTTTATGTGGTCTTGGGGTCTTGTACATAGCTGTTTAAACTATTACTTTATATACATTTTTCTCTGAGGTTTTGGCGAGATTGAAGACACATGCTGAAATAGCCACACTGGAAGTCTGTAAAGAAGATGGGGAGGATGTCCAATGTGTCACCAGAAGTTTGTAAGCCACCTTGGACACCTTATGAACACACCAAAGACCTACGATTACAGACAGTTACCTGTTTTAAAGATGTTCCTTGGACACCTTATGGACACACCAAAGACCTACGATTACAGACAGTTACCTGTTTTAAAGATGTTCCTTGCTTATGTTCAGACACATAAAGTAGAGGTACCTTAAGAGGTTCACACTGCTGGTAACAAGCTAGAAAACTGCCATAATCTAGACAACTGGGATCGTCTAGACAACTGGCATCATGTAGAATGTAGGTCAGTGTAAGGCCATGTCCTGAAACAGACCTCAATAGAATGTACTGTCAAAACACAATCCTGTTCTTTCAAAATATGTATAGGTTGAACCGAGGCAAGATGATGTGACATAAGAGAACCGTGTACTTAGTCTTTGGTCAGAGTTTATAGAGTCTGTTGATGTCAAGCATTACCAATTATTTTAAGAACCTCAGGGAAAGGGTTCTACACTAATACTCTAGAGTTTTTTTTATAGTTCTAACTGGACCATTTCCTTTTAAAAGTGCAGCTTTGCTGAGTCTTAAATTGTTAATCCAAAGTCTTCAGAGCTATTTTGAGTCTGGCCTGTAATGCTGAATGAGTAGTGTTGGCCACATGCAGAGTAGTAGTAATTGCTCATTTGTTCCTCTTGTCTCATACATTCTCATC
Organism: Sternarchorhynchus goeldii; assembly: GCA_028565775.1. Classification (NCBI taxonomy): domain Eukaryota; kingdom Metazoa; phylum Chordata; class Actinopteri; order Gymnotiformes; family Apteronotidae; genus Sternarchorhynchus; species Sternarchorhynchus goeldii. Next base: position 22,210,297 of record JAOXYF010000003.1, read on the forward strand.
TCTGTTTCTCCATAGACGAACGTTGTGAATGTACAACAAGCATAAATACACACGTTCAGTTAGCTAGGTGGTTTGTGCAGCAATCATTTGGTAATGGAGTCCTGTGTTTTGCACTAAACAATATTAGGATTAGCCACTATAGGAGTGCTTTTTACCAGTTAGCCTCTCCTTCCTGATGGTAGGTCTTAAAGATGAAAAAGTGAGCTCTCAAGCCGGGAGGCGAATGAAATTGTGTATTAACAGGCAAATAGCAGAAATGGGATGCAGGGCAATAAAAGACAATAAACATGCAGAGGTGCCTGATGCAGTTTCTAATTGGCCAACAGGCACCAATAAGAGGTGCCCGCATGGATCAGGCACCAATCAGAAGTGTCCACATGGATCAGACCTGTCTGCTGCTGCAAGGGAAGCTGCGTGTTTTGGGATCGGCATCGGCCGTGCCGGAAAGTGGCAGGAATGCAAGCAAAAGATGGATACGTGCGCGCGTTCTCCATAAGCTTTGTAATCGAGCGCACTCACCCATTCACATGAAACCTCAAACCTGAAATAGGAACCTCACTGGGTTCCAGGGCTGATGCTCACACGGTCTTGTCTCCCCTGCAGCATTATGTGTGGATGAGACTCCAATGGTAAAGCAATTACCGACAACATATTTATCTTTGAACAGGGACACATGCTGTCGACACTTTGCAGAAATGGAGAGGTGACTTTGCAGGAGACGAACACAAATTATATCTGTAAAACGTAGCACATCAGAGGCTTAGATAGTAGGACAAGTACTCTAATTTTTTTATGGAGTGTTATTTGATAGGAATTTCTCAAGTCACTCTTACATTTATGGCATTTAGCTGATGCTTTTATCCAAAGCAACTTACAATTGTGACTGAATACATCTTGAGCAGTTGAGGATTAAGGGCCTTGCTCAGGGGCCCAACAGTGGCAACTTGGCAGAGGGGGGGCTTGAACCAGCAACCTTCTGATGACTAGCCAAGTGCCTTAACCACTGAGCTACCATTGTCCCACTCTTAGATGGTATTGTAAGTTTCAGGTAATAATATATTGCCAGCGTGGTCCACAGCATAGAGATTCTAACAGTGACAGAGCAAAAAAGGTTGTGGCAGACCTGCTGTTTGTTTGAGATGTCATTCGTTACAGCTGGACTGTTGGGTCGGAACTGACTCCTTAATACTAATCGGCGTAATTAGACTGCTGCCTTCCACACTTCAGTGACAAAGAGTGCAGGTCCAGGTGTTGCACATTACTCATGTTAGGCAGACCCTTAATGGGCACATTCTCAATCTGCAGAGTAAATGAATTAACGACGAGGGGAACTTAAAGAACCCTAGCGCACACACACTCTCTGCAGTTCCTGCTTTGCTGTGTATCAGGGCTTCTGTGTGTTTTGTACATTCCAGTTCCTTGTATACCACCCCAAAAAAATAAATAAAAATAACAATAAATAATGTGCTGTACTTTATTTACAATTTAATAACACATGCATTTTTACACACATATACACACACACACACACACACACACACACACACTCAGCTGGGACACTTCGCTCCTGGTTGTTTGGGTTTTTGTCCGCTCATAAAACTCAAAAGAGTAAGGTTATGAATAAAACAAAGCAAGTAAATAAGACTTATATGGAAATAAAACCCCGGCATGTGTGGCTGCTCTCACAGAGTAAGACCTGCAGATATTTAGATCATTGTTATTGTGAGGGGAGATTTACAGCGCTTCTGAAACTGGCTCCTGCTGGTGGGGAATCTGCTCTTCGCTGCCAGGAGTGTGGGCCTACAGGGTCTGTTCCAAAGTAAAAAAGTAAAAAAAATTCAGATGGTACTTTTGAACTTGAAGTTATTATAGATGCACAAATGTGAATTTAGTGCACAGAATTTTTGTTTAATGCTTTGAACTCCCAAATTTGCCTTTAAACCTAGGATCATTTTATTTTATCTGCTATGCAAGGCCTACCAGGGATTTTAAACGACTTGACCTTGTTGTCAACCTCACAGCTATTTTCTGGCCTGCTGTCTTTGATTTAAATCCAGTATTTTTACACTGGATCAAGTAAAAATGTCCTTTTCTAAATTGTTTATTTCATTTCCTTCAAAGTGATTTTTGGCAGTGTAATGTTTAGGAAATGTAAATACTTTTAACTGAAATGTTCGAGTTTGGGGGTTTAGATGATTATGAACGTAAGCCTCATTTATGTCAGTGTGTGATTAGATTAATACTCATTAGAGACTATCTGTGTCAGCCCCACTGCTGTCCCCTTGGGTGCCAGGCAACAGCAACCATGGCAATTAAAAACAGGAACCTGTCACCCTCCATCACTGTGCCGTTGTGTTTGCCCCAGAGACATTTGCTGATATCATTTTTAGTCTTCTATCTTTACCCTCGGTTGTCCTCTTCCCCTCTTTACTCTCCTGCTGATGTTCCCACCTATACTAAACAAGCATGTGTGTGTACACTCACACACACCCACACACACTCGTATCCTTTAGGGTCCAGCTACGAACACCATTGCATCTGTCTTTCTTCTCTAATGAAATGGGTGTCTTAATATCTGCTGCTCTGGTTTTGAGTTTCATTACACTCAGCCTGTACAGCAGTATAACAGTATGCACATTCATTTGCAAGTTTGAATACATTATGTGGTTAAATTACTTTTTAACTCCTGATAAAAGTAGTTTAAAATAATGATCACCCTGCCTGAAAAAGCAATTAGGGATTGCTGCGTGTTCCCTGCCCAGCCCACTACAGCCATGCGCATCATTATAATTGAGTTTCATCAAAATAGTTTTGAACCATTTGTGGTTCTTTTGGTCACCCATTAGCTTTTGGGAGCTATGGTGACGATGAAAGACTGCTTAATTAAAAGGACCACGTCCTCCAAACTTAAGAGAGCAGGTTTCACAAAGGACACCAAAGTTTCTGCCTCGTTGAAGGCCTTTTCATTTTGCGTGTGGTGGGCACAGGTTTATTCCGTTCAGAGAAAAAGCCACTCTGATCCGGCCTTAAAATAACACCTCAGATGTTTGTCACCCAGTGGCTGCTGTGTTGTCTTGGATCTTATTGGGTCTCTCTGCGTCTTAATTAATGGAAGTGTGAACATTTCTTCTCAGCTTTTTCCTTTTGCTGGTGCCTGCACTCAGATATTCTGTCTATCTCAATCTTTCTCTCTCTCTCCCCCTCTTTCTCCCTCTCACTTGCTCTCTCTCTCTCTTCTCGCTCTCTATCACTCTGTCTCATTCTATCTCACTCTCTTTCTCTGTCTTGCTCTCTTGTTCTTTATCATCTCTCATAGTCTCTTGCTTTTCTCTGTTTTTCTTCTACTGTCACCTTTGTCTGAAAGCAAAGGAGAACGGGAAATGAGACACACACATTCATTCACACACATACATACACACACATTCACTCATACACACACACACACACACACACACACACTCACTTCCTCACACACACACACACACACACACACACTTACACTCAGTCCTTCACACACACGCGCACACACACACACACACACACACACACAGTGACGCATGCTCTCTGTTCTCAGCTGCTGTGAAGGCCAGGCTGGGTGAGGTGAGCCACTGTAGTGTGGTGCTGCCTGCTACGGGTTACACCAAACAAACAAAGTGCGTCACGATTAGCTCAGGCTCCATGGTTGCTGGCAGACCTGTCATGTTGGCTTTCTCTCTCTTCTTTTGATTTTTTCCCCATTTCATTTCTTTCTCTTTTTTTCTTTTTTAGCACCTCTGTCCCTGTGGTCCTGTCCTTCCCCGGTGCTGTGTGTCACTTCTCTGCAGTGGCTGTCGTGGGGCCAGTAGTGAGGACGTCACCTCCACCAGCACTAACACCGCTTCCATTAAACCGCCCTCAGCCAGGCTTGTCCACCCACACTGCAATGAAAAAAAAAGAAAAAAAACCTGAGATAACTCAAAATATCAAGGCAACATGATGCAATAGATTTTTGAGTTTGCACAACTTCTGACCAAGTAGCTTAACAAAGATTGAGTTTGGAAACAAGTTGGTAAGTGTTCACAAGTTGGCAAGTAGCTTATACTCTTTTCTTCAGCTAATTAAGTTTTAATTAGGGTTTAATTAGAAGCATGGTATTTTTATATTTGCTTTATATCTTGTTAAACTGTTCAGTCAACTCAAAAAATCCTTGTAGGGTTATTTATTAAATAAACATTATTTATTAAATAAACTTGAATAATATCAAACTTTTTGACATTTTAATGTAGATTTTAATGGCCAGTGTGACGTTTTCCTTAAAACACCAGAAATATAAATAAATACCTTAGTGCAAAGGAATTAACACTTACAGTGAATGAATAAACGAAGATCAGAGCACAAACAACAGGTTGTGTAACAAGCAAATGCAGTTCTATGCATTAACAAACAGGTCTGCAGACGTTTGCACGCAACTACCATCATGAGAAACATCAGCAGTGCTTATGTACAGCCATTTACTTACATTGACTTACACAGTGTAGTTCTTATATGCTACAGTTCTAACACTGCATACACAGACTGTGACAGCCTTGCTGTAACAAGCTGACAGCACATTCAGGTAGGGCCTCACTGATGGGTCAATTTCAGCAGTGATACTGATGGAAAAGACTCAAAAAATCCCTTAAATACAGACATGTAAATTTATATGAGCCATAAAGTAACAAATTCAATAGCTTTAGTCAAATTGTGTTTCATTGGCCGAATTGATTCAAGTGTCAATTATTAAATTTTTAAACATCAGATATTCACAGTAAAATCACGAACTATAAAATAATGCCTACAAAACAAACCACATCACGTGTCCTGACAACCGAACCTTAAAAAGGCAAAACATCTGCTGTTATGTGATGGTTAGGCTCTGGATCCATGAAGCCAGTTATTAGCACCTAACAGGATGATTGCTTGCTTTTCTAAATAGCATCACCTTCCTGAATATAGTTTTCCTGCTTAACATTTGGGAAGTTATCAGTACTTCCCAATTTCAACTGATGTCAAGAAGCTCACAGAAGCATAATACAGGCCTGTAAATCAGGACCTAGTTTCCCATCCAGGTGCTCACCACCAGAACATATGCAAATGCATAGACAGATATATAAATATGAAAATATTTGGCTTGACTCAATTCCTCTTGCCTCCAAGGGGCAATTTAATAACCCTCCCTTGAGCTGATAAGGTAATGGAGTGGCCCTTAAGTTGGTTTAAGTGTATGTGATTTAGTTCACTGCTACAGTACTCAGTGTGGTAGCTAGCTAACATTACAACACTAGCTAGTGCAGACCATGATTATTTTCATCTTTGTTTACTTAAATATTTCATGCAAAGTAATCTAATCAGTCATTTACATTTAGAGCACTAGAACATTTAGCAGGGACCCGTGAGCATTTAGCAGACACGTTTATTCATAGCAACTTACAAAAGTATTTTTCTGTCCAGGCAGAAGATGGATCTTTAGCTCATATAGGAGTTTTTAAATCTTTAAAATCTCATAAGTCGCAATAAGTATTTAATCTCAGGTACATCCAGACACAAGAGTCAGCGTGGATGCGTAGATCCTCAATGCACAACACAGACACAGAATATAAGTCTAAATAACAATTTCTTTAATAAACTCATGGTTAGTCTTCATTTAAGTACTTTTTGGAAGAGATGGGCTCCCATTCTAAGTTCAAGCATTGAGGGGTGGTTTCCTCCACCATCTGAGTGTGAGCACAAAGAAGAGAGAGAGTTGATGAAGTTTGCTTCATTAAATTTGCCTGCGGCTTCATTTGCTTGAGTGGGTTACTATAGTCACCTGCTTGATTACTTCTCACAAAATCTGACTTGAGCACTGAAGGTCTCACACTTTCTCCCACTAGCAGTAATATGTCCGCCCATGTTGTTATGGCGGACATTTAGCTCATCACTAACAGACACCTTGCTATCTTGCAGACCTCTACTTCATACTTCATTACTTGGTTACTGGCCTTACATTATCTCACATTCTAGTTCCTGAGCAAAACCTTACATTCAGTTTCACATTCAAGTTCTTCAGCAATATCTCACATTCTTTCTCATATTCTAGTTATTTAGTAAAATCTCACGTTCTATCTCACATTCTGCCCCACATTCTATCTCATTCTCTGTCCCACATTCTATCTCATTCTCTGTCCCACATTCTATCCCACATTCAAGCTCATATTCTATCCTACATTCTTAAGTTTTCAACATAAAAACACTTGTTTTGTTGACTTATTATGTGCACAGTATATCTGAGCTGATGTTCTACATCTACAGCAACGATGTGACGTTGTCCTGGTTAAACCAGTTATTTGGAAGTAGAAGTACATTGTGGAACATTATTATGTAGAAGTAAATTTAATTGTTATAGGCATAGCAATTAATTTGCTATCTTTTTTCAATGCATATCCCTCATCCCTAATATTAAAATATTCCATGTGTCTGCTTACCATATATGGGCATGTTCATATGGGCATATATCTGTTTAATTTTCAATGTTTAATGTTCTATATATTCAGATTCCTTGTGGAGGATTTCATGAAATAGATACTGTAATTTGCATTCATAATCTATCTCTGCAGGATAATCCCAAACATGATCTCCCCCACAGAGTAGGTGAATTGAAGAGAAGACCAGTGTCTAAATGAGTCCTAAATTATTTATGCAGATATGATTATGTGTTCATACTGGCATGTGCTCCATGCAGTAGGCATATAGAGGTTTCCATTTACTGACTGCATTTCAAGGCCTGTAAATAATTTCAGTAAAGAACAGCGGGCCCTCCTGTGGTTGTCCCAAAACAGACACACACTCTCTCTCTCTCCCTCTCTCTCTCTCTCTCTCACACACACACACACACACACACACACACACACACACACTAACACCGGCTCACGCCACTCCAACACCATCACACTCTGACATCCTCTCACACTCGCATATCTAGCACCGCCCTCTCCCTGCTGCCGCCTGCCACCTCCTCTCGCCTCCTCTCGCCTCCTCTCGCCTGAGGAGGCTGCGTTTTCACTCCCCTTTAAGCAGCATTCGCACCCAGCTCTCGCCACTCCCTCGGCCCTGCGCAGCAGAGGAACATGCTGGAGATCTGCTCCCTCCTGTGGTTCTGCTGGACTCTCTCATCCCCTCTGTTGTGTGGGTTTGACTACAGCCAGTCTCCCTCCGAGAGCTCCTGCCTTCAGATCAAAGAGACGTGAACAGGGTATATCAAAATGCTGTTTGCGTGTGGTTAGATTATAATATGGCATCACTGTAATATTCAGAATAGAGTACATGGGAGAGTGTCACTTTTGAGCAGAGAACAGCATGCTTGCACACTCAGCTGCATCACAGGTTTTGACAAATAATTGAGATCAATTATTTATTTAACTTAAAAAAAAAGAACATGATCACTGTTTCAGAGCACAAAACACTTCTAAGCTTTATGATGTGCCCTGCACATTATCAGTCTAACGCTGCATTGTGTCAGGCTGTTAGATTTGAAAGACATTTCCCTGAAGAAATAAAATCTTTCTGTATTGATCTGTAATGTTTCTCACCCCCTAAATCAATCAACGGTGTTCTGAAAGCTATAGATCAGTAGAACTAGAGAAATCTGTCAGTGTGTAAACTTGTCTGGGTTAAATGCCATTATGGAAAAGCTTTATGGCAAAGTACTGGATTATGGTAAAGTACTGGATTTATAAGGAATGAGTTCAAAAGCATCCAAGCTTAGAATTGCTGTCCACAGCTTTAATATATTTTTAATATAGCATATATCTTCAATGAAAGTGGGAATTTTAGAGATTATTTCTTATTGGTGATGTGTTTGGTGCATCGTCACTAGGATGCAGTCATATCCTCTTAAGACTGGCTTTGTAGTATATTAAAGTGATATAAAAGAAAGGCTTTATATCATTATAAGAGGAGCTGAGTGAAACTGTCCTTACCCGGTAAAGGGAAATCCCAAGGTATCATTACTTGGCCCTTTTGCAGTCCAGTTCAATTCTTCTGAAGCATTTAAGGAGCAAGAAAGGGGGAAAAAAACCCTGCATTGAGTTCATTATTTCTGAACGGGCAGATAGAGGTTGACTTGTCAGGTGAGAGCCAATACTAGTCCAAAATACATTTATCTAACACTGAGCTTCCAAATCTCAGCCTGGACATCTCATCAAAGGTAAATACACTCTGTTGGCCTTAACCCTGTTTGCAGCTAGCAGTATGGTTCACTAAGGCCAATGCCGATGATTCTCCCTTAAACAGTGAATTAGATTTAAAAGCAGAGGCTCAAGCATGTCAATACCCATTAGATTTGCACTCGTGCTACAGCGATGTCCGATTCTCCCTCACGTCCTGGTGCCATCCTGTATCTGGCTCTTAATGACAGCTTGCTGGGAATTTTAAGATCCAATTTGAACCAATCTACTTCCACATTAGAACAGAAAGCATGAAATACCATAAATTATCGAATACAAGTTTGCTATAATGTAGCAAGACGAGCTTGTATTAGCATGACGTTTTAACTAATGTTGTTTAATAAATAATGTTGACTAGTGTTTTAGTTTACCAGAAGAGCATTTCCAGATAAAATACCAATGTGTGGATTGCCAGAGAGCTGATTAAAGTCACTGTTACTGAACTGTTTGTTTCCTATATGTATTATTTCTCGAGTTTTCCTCTCCACTCCCTCTGTTCTCTCTCCCACCCCTCGTCGTTCTTGCCTTCTCTTTCTCCATCCTGCGTCTGAAAGGCTGCCAAACTGTGTTTGCCTTCAAAATTAGGAGCCTGAGTGTGCAATTGCAAGTCCATTAAAAAAAACAGCCAACACTCGACTGGTTTATTGATAAAGCATTACGTGTGTGGAGGTGTGGAAATATACACGGGTCCACTGGCATATCAGATGGATTTTTCTTTACCTTAAAAAAAAAAAGAGAGAGAGAAACCTAAATCTAGACTAAATGTCATTACCTTATAACAACCTAATTCCCAGCTAGCACTGGCAAAGGAGCCTACCTCACTAATGTGAACTAAAAAAGAACAGAGCTGCTTGGTACAGAATATATACAACAATGTCAGTGACACGCACCATCAGACAAATGGAGCACAAAACAAACTGAGAGAGAGAGAGAGAGCAAGAAAACTAGGCGGGGGGTTGGAACAGAGACAGAGAGAGTAATTGTACGGAGGACCGAGAGCCGCGGTGCGATATTTAAATGTGCTTGCTGTGTCCACGCTTCATTTGGGCTCCTCAGGAGGATGTGATATTTAAAAGTGACATGACTGACCCTCCACATTTGCAATGTGTCATCATGCATCAGGCACAGGGGTGTGTATAAAAGCTCGTCCTAATGGTGTGTGCATTGGGATTTATATTTCCAATTAAATCTGCAAATTATATGATTATCCTGTGCTATGTGCAGGGCCCCCCCCCCTCAAACCCCCCCACACCCCAAAGATAATAGCGTGCATAGCAAAGAGCACCATGACTGGATTATTAATACTCTCCTCCCACGGCCTTCCCACCACCAGGATCATGTTTAGTGTTTGGGAGCCAGTCATTTATAGTGAGCACTCCCTGGGTTTCAGCCTACAGCGCTGAGAACGTGTTGGAAACGAGCGATGAAACCCTCCTACCTGAGACCACTCTCTCACACACACACACACGCACACACACACACACCGTCATGGAGCACGGCGGATGGCGCTAAACCACAAGCAGTTAACTAATGTTGTATACTTACTTATGCTGGACCAAACTTTCCCAATATCTCACTTTCCTAAGTGAAGACACACACACACACATGCACGCACAAGTGTGTGTGTGTGTGTGTGTGTGTGTGTGTGTGTGTGCTTGTGTGCAGTGAACAGGAGGCGGAAGGCCAGTATTTTGACATTTCCCATCGTAATGAGACAAGGTTCGTATCAGGGCCCTGTCTGTGTAGATGGGGCATGGCACACACCTGGCTGAGACGTTAATTGCTTTAGGAATTGATAAGGGAGCTGAAGCCAGTGTGCATGTGTGTGTGATAAATCCACACATCCATCCATCAGCAGCAAGGTGCCCCACACACACACACACACACACACACACAGCCATGCACACACCCGTATACACACAAAAACGCACACATGTATACACACATGTAAACATAAGCACGCGCACATATACATGTATACACACGTGCACACACACACACACACTCCGTTGACAGCCACACAGCTTGCCGGAGCTGCATCTGCGTGAATTATTGATTTTAACATGACAGCATTTGGAGATGGTGTCTGAAGCTCCTGAAACAAACAAGGAAAATATTTCGGTGTTGCTCTTCGATGTGTGCAGCCCTAAGCCTGTTCTCAAGATGGTGAGTGAGAGACTGCTTTTAAGAGACAGGCAACGGTGAGGAAAGGAACGACTAACTGTAAGCAGTGGATATAGTAGTATTTTGATTGTGTGTGGTAGAGAGGCAGGAAGAGAGAGAGAGGAGAGAGAGAGACACAGAGAGGGTGTGTGGGAGGGAGACAGGAATAGGTAGGGAGGAGAAAGGAGTAGTACGGGTGGAAACTTTTGCAGTCTGGCAGCGTACGTATGTGTGCATGTGTGTGTATCCTTAGGGGTCTATTCCAGCTAAACATATTTGAATATAAATAAAATGGGGGGTGCCTTTATTGAGCTGTGTGTGTGTGTGTGTGTGTGTGTGTGTGTGTGTCTGTGTGTGTGTGTGTGTGTGTCTGTGTGTGTGTGTGTGTGTGT
>JAOXYF010000003.1:22248529-22270793 GCA_028565775.1 Sternarchorhynchus goeldii
TGTGTGTGTGTGTGTGCGTGTTAGAGAGTTAGAGAGGGTCTGTGTGTATCTGTGTGTGTGTGTGTGTGTGTGTGTGTGTGTGTGTGTGTGTGTGTGTGTGCACACATCCGTGCGTGCGTGTGTGTGTGTAAGAGAGAGAGAGAGAGACTTAGAGAGGGTCTGTGTGTGTGTGTGTGTGTAAGAGAGAGAGAGTTAGAGAGGGTCTGGGTGTGTGTGTGTAAGAGAGAGAGAGTTAGAGAGGGTCAGGGTGTGTGTGTGTGTGTGTGTGTGTGTGTGTAAGAGAGAGAGTTAGAGAGGGTCTGGGTGTGTTTGTGTGTAAGAGAGAGAGAGTTAGAGAGGGTCTGGGTGTGTGTGTAAGAGAGAGAGAGAGTTAGAGAGGGTCTGGGTGTGTGCAGGATCACACATGAGGGTTTGTAGGCGGGTGGCCATTGATCCACCTCAGTGCTCATCAGAGTTAAATGCAATCAGGGATTTAAAAAGCGCTTGATAGCATGTGATTGGGCACGAACAAGAGCACGCAAGAGCATTCAGATGCTTCGTGTTAGCACGCCATGGTGAAACACGTTGATTTTTGTATTATTCTAACCAAATCTCACCACAGAATCCCCAGCACTGGCTAAGAGTAAGAGAAAAATGAAATAATTTGCAGTATATGAAATTATTTGCAGTATTGTTTCAGCCTCGGTTCACGCTTCTTTCCTACACCTTGGTCCAGTCTCCATCAACGATATCCCACTGTACACCTGGACTTCCAGCCTGGGCAGAAGAACTTGTCCAAACAGATTCTTCCAACTCCAAGTGATTGATAAGAAACCCTTTAACCCACGCCGCCTCGCCCTTGACCCTGATCCTTATGCTATTCATTTCAGTTTTAAAGGCACATCGGGCTGTCGGGATTATCCACCGCTGGATCTGCCCATTATTAATCTCCCTCTGGAGGCCTTGTTTTATGTATGTGCCTGCAGAGTTGGCGTCGGGTCTCCCTGCTTCACGCCATCGGGGTGTTTATTCATTCGCGTCCTCCGCCACATGCCACTACCTCCAACCCCGCATTATCATGGCACCAACCTCTCGATGGCCCAGAAAGGTCACTGAAATATGGGTTACACATGTTACATCAATCTGTTACTCACCCATAGAACACCTGAACAAAAGCATGTAACAGAGAAATGTTATATTTTAGAAATGCCAACAGACAAAGACTCACTGAACTGCCCCATAGAACCAAGTTATCTACTCTAAATCCTAAAAAAGGTTAGTGAACATAATGGCATTTTAAATTAAATCATTAAGCGTACAAGCTTGAAAAAAACAAACAACAAAAAAGAGCATTTCTTAGACTATTCAACATTATGAGTCTGGAGTCAAGGTTTTATAAAACCCATTTTCAAATGTGGAGATAAATTCTACTGCAATGTGTACTGAGACATCAGTGTGAACACTATTCTAGGGAAGGCACTCTTTAGGAGTATTAATTTGAGATGTCAGACTGGATTCATACCAGATCACTCCAACAGATCATATTTACACAATGCGCACCATAACAAATTACATGTTCATCAGAAACTCTTTGCCCATGTCATGGACTTTAAAATCCGTTAAAAAAGTTCATTCAGTGGCGCAGAGGGTGTGGCACCGACCGAAAAACACAACTGAGAGGTAAAGAAATGAAAGGGAAGAAAATAAGAAAACAAAAAGGATTGAATTGAGGGCAAAATGTAAAAGAACAAAACACAGGGAAAAGGTACAACAGTGTGTGAACCCTGTGGGCTTGGAAAGGGCTGAAGGCACCTGTGCACAGGTGATGTAAAACAAGGTACATGTGCATGTAATGAATAATAAGTGGGTGATTGGGAACATTGAAGTAAACGAGTGATGGTAAATGGGATTGATGGGTTGGAGGTGTCTGATTGGCTGGTTGATGGATATTGACCGTGTGCAGGTGATTGTCTCTGTGTGTGCTTGCCTGGGTGTGGGCCAGAATATGGCATGGGGTTAAAGCATATGACAAAGTCCATGTACACAAACAATAAATGTGATATAAAAATGGACAACAAAGGAATGGTTTCTTTTTCTCAGAGCAGAAGCAGCAATAGAGTCTTCACCTGCTGGAGCTGTACTTCCAGACCCAAGACCTGGCAGGGAACATAGTCCCATTGGCCCACTGGCATACTATTTACTAATGCTAACTAGCTTTTGAGTATTTATTACGTAGTGCAGTTAAAAGTGTCAAAGTTGAGTATACTAATAAATCCAAGATGCATATTTAGGACTGGCTGTTTTTTGAGTTTGGTTTAAATGGATACTTTCTGTCCCACAATGCAATGCAAAACTGAAAAGGAGGAGCTACTCACGTCTGGATTTTTTTTTTTTTTTTTTTTAAATGGCAAGCATCAAAAGAAGCGGTAGTTGCTAGGGAACATATCTATTAGTGTAAGTACTGTGTGGATTTCTTTATAAAGAGTCAAATAAGTAATAAGAACAACTAATGGTTAGTCGTTTAGTTGATTTATTCACAGGCAATAACTTCACAATAATATCTGAAGAGATGAGTTGCATGTGAGTTTAGGTAACAGGGTTTATTCTCATAGGAGAAACCAAAGAGTTACACATTGCATTTGGTTAGGTATTCTTATAAGACAAATGCACATTATACACAACAAATGCAGGTTAAAGAATACCACCTGAATATAATCTTATAAATAGAAAGAGAGAAAGAGTGAGGGAGAGCGAGACACATGAAACTGGTTTGCCTCTACCGAGCAATCAAAAATAAAACAACCACAGAAAGGTACACCTGACACTACCGTGATTTACAGTCCTGAATAACCACTGGTCGTTTGTGACGGGGCAGAGGCCAAGTGTCCGTTGTGATTTTCTCACCCGTACAGTGTCTCTGGGAGAGACCAAAGATGCGCACACAGGTGGGTGTAGATGAGACTTCACAGAGTTTGGCCCACATTTGCACAGTAAATTTGGTAAAATTATCCTAAAGTCCATGGGAAAATAACAGATAAATTCAACATAGAGCTGAATTTTGAAAATTAACAGCATTATTCAAAATTCAAAGAAAGATTATATATATTATTAGAACAAATCTGAGAAAAGTTTATCTAATGTTCACACACTGCCACAAGTAGGCACAGCAAGTATCTTACCCAAACAAAACACACACACACACACACACACACGACTGAATTGCCCTTTATGTGTTTATTTAACTATTTATTATTCTTCGTTATTATTATTTTTTATTGATTTTTGATGTTTTTATGTATTAACAAATAGCAGAGTTCTTAATTTTAAAAGGTTTGTTCTTAGCAATACTGTAATTAAATATGGTTATGCCAGTAAAGCTTACTGAACTGAACTGAACTGATAAAGAGAGTGAGTGAGGGGAGTGGGTGTTCAGGAGGGGAGTCTGAATTTTGTGCTAACCTTCAGGGCCATTCACAAATCATGTGTGCCATGTTGTTTTGCATTGTGCTCTGATCGATTGACTAGACAATAGGTTATTCACCACTGCTACAGCAGGTCAATATTGTAGTCCTCACAATGGGGGATTACCTCATTCAAACTGCTTTAAACCAAACGTGCTTGAACAGAATAATTCAGAGTAATCGTCTCACGCTGACCAATTAATATCATGTAGATGCTCTTCTGGGACAATACGCTGTAAACCCAGGGTGTCACTGTGTCTCCTGAGTCTCTAGCAGCTTCCAAGTGGCAAAGGGTTGGTTTATTCCTGGCATTTAAGGGGTTAAAGTCCTATCTGGCGTTTTTCATTTCCATTGATCTGCAGTTCATATATTGTAGATGCGGCACTCTTTTGCAGTTTAATACATTGGAGATGACAGATCTGCCTTCCTGACCCCTTTGACTGCGTTTGAATAAAGAAGTGATCCAAAACATTGCCCTCTTCTCCAACCACAGACATATAGGAAGATGGCTGCTGGAATAAAAAACTAATCAAGTACAACAAGTCATCTCTGAGAGAAAGAGAGAGGGGGGATTGGGGGAGAGACGGTGTGGGAGACGAAGAGAGAGAGAGATTGGGTACGAGAGAGAGATAGAGGAGGGGAGAGCGAGAGTACGGGATATGGAGAGAAAGAAAGGTTTTCAAGTGTTTTCAAGAGAGAGAGAGAGCGAGAGAGAGAGAGAGAGAGAGAGCGAGAGAGAGAGAGAGAGAGAGAGAGAGAGAGAGAGAGAGTGGGTGAGGGTGTTACAGACCTGAAGATGGGTTCACAGAGAATACAATTTTGCTTTTTGTTTTTCTAAAACACAGTCACGAAAGAGAAGTAGCTCTAAGATACCTTGAAATTCGAAAGGAAGCCATAAATATTTGGAGATGTATATTTTGTAGCCTAGTTCATATATTCTGAAAGGAGCAGCGATAACCACAATAAATCAAAGGCCTTCAGGTTGTTTGCCTTAATGTATGTTAGGCGGTGTTTTGACCTTATTCAGTTTGAGAGATGAATGGCCCCCCTGCAGTGTGGAGTACTCGCCCACTGCACATGATCCTGGAGATGGAGTGTGCAGATAACGGCGTGTTTGGGAATAATGTGCTTTTATGTGTAGAGAGAAAAAGCCCAGACCTTCTTAGAATATCAACACGTTTTTATTCACTAATAAAAAACGGCCATGCATTCTAAAATGGTTTCTGGTAGGACCAAGCCAACTTTATCACCCATCATTGGCCTCCACTGCCGAGATTTAAAATGTGCAGGAATCTTTCGTTATCTTTCATAATGACCAGTTCTGACCACTGCGCGCCCTCTCATTCATGCAATATGGCAAATTTTATAGTATCGTGGAATATCTAAGGACGTTGTGGGTCATAATGTATGCAGTAGAAACACAGTGGCCCAATGCTGTCTAATTTATTGGGATATCATCAATGCTGTACTGTATTTCATCCATTTGGGAAATGTTTTAGACTGTTCATGCATTATTCAGGGTGCACAGTGCATGTGCTTGCATTTAATTATATATGTGACAAAAAGGTCCTATGGGCAAATGTATCCGCTTATTTATCTGTATTCTTCACTCTGTGTGAGGTATAAATGTTTCATGAATGTATTCTGCAGTGCAAGGACACTGACTGAGTTATTCTTTGGGGACCATCAGGGACCTGCCTAAATACAACTAACAGAGATATTATTCCATAAGACTCTTGAATATTTATAAATCCGTATTAAAACACCCTCAGCCATTATGCAGCCCAAAATTCTAAATATCACACAAAAAAGTAAAACATTTTTCCATTTCGCAGTTAGTTTTAAAACTGGAAGGTCAGTTTTGGCTTCTCAAATCTAGGTTTGTTAGACCAGTGAACGATGGGCACATTTTGGAAGCTTTTGGTTTTGAGGGTAATTTAGAGGACTAGATTTACCTCAGATCTAATGTGCTGAGGATGCTCTCTGTTTAACTCGGATCTTATTCCAAGTCCAGTGCTTCACTCTGTATGGATGATCCACTGGTTAATCTGGAGCTCCAGAGTGAATCCAGGGTCTGTATGCAGTGACTTGCATAGCTTGCGCTTGTGTTCTCTTGGATTTTAATTGTTTTCATTGTTTCTTATTGTCTTTCCTCACCCAACCCTATCACAACACTGTAAGAACCCACTGAGTCACATGGGGTGAGACAAATCACTTTTCTAGTGAGAGAGTGACAGAATAAGAGAGTGACTAAGAAAGACTGCCTTGATATAATGCACAAACGACGTGATGGTCATAATCTTTCCAAACAGTGCTTCAAGTACATTGGCACTGAAGGCTCAGTATTTATGATAATATGTTTTATCCCACATAAGCTCCCCCTTATACTTAAACGGAAAAAGGCACCTTTTTATAAGTCCTAAGGAATAAACTTCACGGCACTCAGTAATCATCATGTGGAGTGCAGTGTGCAGAGGAATGTTGTGTTGTGTTGTGAGAATGTTATGTGAATGTTGTGCAAAGACATCTTAATGGGGTGCAGAGCTGTGTTCTGTGTGAGGAATGAGGGAATGGACGTGGAAGTGTGCTGTGTGTGTGTGTGTGTGTGTGCTGGTGGTGGTGGGGTTTGTGGTGCGTGGGGGAGGTGGGTAGCACTGAAAGCTGATATGAAGCCTCTACATTGTATACGGTGCAGGAATATTGTATGCCTTCACAAATGAGACAAATGAAGGCCTGATGAGTCCCTGTGGCCTGGCGGGAGACAGACTCCTGGTTGTTCCCTAATTGGATCCAGCTGGGACTGATTTTCACAACTGTGGGTGTTTCAAGGACTTGCTGTACTGAACGTACACAAAGACATTCAAGCTGATGTGGGAGCAAGCATTATGGGAATTATAGTTTTTTTGTTTAGAATACTGATGCTTTTTTGTTACATCTTAGCAGTGAAGTATTTGGTGATGCTTAATTTATGCGTTATAATCATCTGGATTGTCCTGCTGCCTGACAATGCTGACTGCGTTTTATGCCTCTGAGAGGAGCTGACAGCAGTAATCAGTACTGACAAAGAGAGAAGGAGACGTCACGGTTACAGAGACATCTATGGCTTCACACTACACATCATACACATCGCTGGTGGTATCCAGCAACATACCAACTCCACAGAGACTACCAATCTCAAAGTACATGCTCACACCATAATTGATTTGATACGTTTGTTCACCCAGGGTCATCGTAACTCCCACAGTTTGCCTCAAACCCCTGGGTGGTTGAAAGTTAATAGGCCGTCCTCTGATATTATATAAATTAATTGGCCTCACAAATACACTAATCTGAAGTCTCTCTAAATTAATTAACAGAATAGGTGTTTTTTTTTTTTTACAGGAATTAATTCAACTTTAGATATGGTGAAGGTAATGTTGGGACTCTTCGGGGAATTTCCTGCCTTCCAAACTGATTTCTTTCCTCTGCTATCTGCAGTAAACATTCACTAACAGGGGACACGAATCACACAGAGCACATGTCAGCCCAAAATGCCAGGAAGAGTTCAATGAAACCAACCGATGGAGTAAAACACATTTTCTGCCAGTGCTCACTAATTAGTATGGAACCCCAGGATTATGAATGATATAAAATGCATTAAATGCCACAGAATAATTTCTGATGTGAGACAGTTTGCAACTTTAAGACCTTCCTTGTGGGACACAGCTTTGAATAAATGAAATTCGTGTCTGCGTCCATTATTGTTATAAAAAGAGGCACATTGTGAATGATTATTAGCATTAAAACACTGGCTGTGTGAGGAAAAAGTGGTGATTAGCAAGTTTTCCCTCACAGCTGTTCAAAAGTTTCTGTCACTGACTGCCAAACGTGTGGTTTCTCGTCCCGAGGAGAGCGCTCACATCTACCGCACCATCAACATGCAGGTAATTGAATGTACTTGCGAGTAGGTTTTAAGTTTCTGGCCTGAGGAGATGGAGCGGGTCGATACGTTGTCATGTGGCCTTTACTGAAACCAGCTATGTTGCTAAGTAGCTAAGTGCTTGAGAGAGGGTGACTGAGGACTGATATAACCCCCACCCCACCCCCCCGCTGTCATTCGGCATGTGGTGAGTCTGGTAATGTGTGGAGACCTCTCTCTCCTGACCCCTCTCTCTGAAATATACGTTTGGATATGGATCGATCGCCTACCGGTCATCACTGCAACGGTCTTTTCAACAAAAGACTGCAGATGAAGCCCATGATGGGACTGACCTTGTGGCAAGCCTCAAACTTCAGATTTGTCAGACTAGACTTGAATGCTTTTGCAATTTACAGAGTCATAAAAGTTTGTTCTAGGGGTAAAGTTGTGCTTACTGCAAAGTTAAAACCTAAGCCGGTACATGCGTACATGTGCTGATGGGACAAATGGAACGTTTCCTTTAATAATACGCTTCTGGAGATGGTTGCTGGTGAAGATTTGCTGGATCCCAACGAACACCGTAGGATTAACGGCATCCTGCAGCCATTATGACCAACCTTTTCACTATAATGGTAAAATGCCATAAAAAAACAAAAAACAAAGCCAGAAACAGAAGCAGGCTTGGGTTTCTTCTTCACTAAAACACGTGCGATGGAGGCGTCGTGATGTATTGACTGTAATGATGCACTGAGGCTGCCATGGGTGAGCTGCAGCGGTGGGGGTGGATTACAGAGGAGGGCTCCGCGGGTCTCCACTCAGGGCCAAGCGGGGTGGGAGGGCAGGCGGGTGCCTGAGCCTTGGCCTGCCCTTTGTGCTCTGGAGCTCTTCTTCCCGCCTCGGCCTTTTTTACAAAACCTCCGTCGCGTGGAACAGCAGCTGCGTCCGTCCGGCACGAAGCAAAGTGCATCCTGCTTAAGGAAATCACTGTAATCCGCATCATGCATCCTGATACAGGCTGCTTCGGCTCTGGAGGTGGAATTATCTTGTCAAGTGGCCCTTTAAGGGCCGCAGTGCAAACTTGGTAAAAGCACATCGCTGGGGGAAAGGACGATCGGGGGAGGAGGATGGGTTGAAAAACTACAGGAATGTCTAAAATTATAACCTTGAACCAAAAGGGAGGTTCGCTAAGATAATGATCAATCTGTTTGAAGGCCATATGAGTTCTCCGTTGATACTACTGCCACACTGAGGTCACTGAAACAGTACTGAGGTCTCCTCCGGTTTCAAGCAGATCGTAAACAGAAATTCAGATATCTGTGACGGCAAGCTGTTGATTGTTTTTGAAATGTTTTCTGTCTTTGATAAAGGTTGACAAACTGGTGTTGTGTTCTGCTAGTTAATCATAAATTTCCCAAACGACAGTAAATGCTGTTTGAAACACAAAACACAAACATTGCATTCAGGATGGTTACTGAACTGTGTGTGCTAAATGGCACACTCTTCTTTGTGTAATACGAGTACTGATGTTGTTTGTTTGGCCAATCCATTTTGCTGTAGTTAGGACGCATTTCTAGAATGATGACGAGATCACATTGCAGAATGGTCATCTCAAGACACCACCATTACAGCTTTCTTCTGGGCAGCTGTGATTGGTTAGGTGTCCCCCTCCTCCCCACTAGGTGTCCCCCTCCTCCCCACTAGTTAATGACTCTGCCTTTGATCATTTATTTATTTAGTGGCCATTTATTTTGATCAGAATTATTGTCAGTAGACTTTGCAATTATAAATCAAATATGCAGTTAAATGATTTGTTTAACTTGAGTTTAAATGGAACAATTCTTGGAATAGAATTTGAGGGCATAAAAGACCATTTTTGGTGATGTTTTTATTATGATTATTTTTAAATGTATTTAGTATTTTATTTTTCTACTAGACTGATCATGTTTAATTTCAGGATGGAGTCTCCCGTTTGTTTTCTCTGCTGTCATGTATCAGCAGTTGTAAACGAGCACAATTAGTACCACATCTTTTTTTTTTTCTGAGAATGTTGATGCATATTGTCAAACCTCTGAGAGATGAAAAGGAAGCACTTGTTATTGACACAATCATTTCCCCCTTTCAGTAAGCAAAGAAAAGCAGTCAGATGTTCCTTATTGAAGTCCAAAGGTCCTTACTGAAGTCCAGCATACACTGTAAATTCAGATTGGATTAGTAACACTTAGAACACATCTCTGTGATTTAGAACATCGCTGTGATTTAGAACACATCTCTGTGATTTAGAACATATCTCTGTGATTTAGAACATATCTCTGTGATTTAGAATGTGCTTCGTCTGCTATCAACAATTTCGAGTCAGATATCGAGGCTGTGATGTCTGCTGTTGTAGGTTTGTCCCATGACTTTTCTCCCCTCTTTATTTTGAAATTTATTGCTTGACTGCAGTAGAAAAAAATCCTCATACTTCATGCATAGAAAATGCAGCTAATGAGCACAGCTTTCTACTCTCATGACTATTGCCACTCATGAAAGGCAATCTGATAGGTTTCAGGTTCCGGTAGAATATAGAAATTAATAATTAAAGAGATAATTGTAAAACTTGGTGTTCTTTAGCATTGTAGAGAAATCAGATTTCATTGTTGATTCTAAATGACTTATAGATCTTCTGTAAACTGTTTACTGGCACCATAAACCAGGTATGTACAGCGGTTTAATCACACCATATAAAAGCACTGTTTCCCAATACACACAAAAACAATGCTGTAATGATACATTTACTACAAACCCTGAAGAAGTACACCATATATGAGATGGGACTGCAGTAAAAGAGACGAAGGGTCTATCTGTCTCTCACTCGCATGGACGTGCATAAAGGCTGACTGGGAGGATCAGCACCACGGCGCTGTGGTGTGGAGGAGGAGGTCCTCGCATCCTCGCATGTGCAGGCCATGGCCGTTACCTGAACACTCAACAGATCGTTGTGTTGTTTTTACCCCCCCCCCCTCGCTGTGGCCCACACACCACGTGAGGTCACCGAGGTCACAGGAGTGTCCAACACCCAGTACCTAAAAATGAAACATCCAGAATCCATGTAGAATCCAACACGGAGGTTGAACAAAAGATGTCTAGACTGAGATGACAGGATAGATTCATGGGGAGTGTGTGTGTGTGTGTGTGTGTTGGGGGGGGGGGGTACCCTTGTCTGGACAGGAAGTGTCTAATGACACAACAATTTGTAACATCAAAGTACAGCATGTAAGTGTGACGTGAATGAGCATGCTGTTATTGAGGGATTACTTTCATTTCTGTTTTGACACCATTGATAAATTTGGTCATAATGTTACTCCAGATCCAAAAGCATAAAATAATTCCATATTCAAGTACCGACAACCCCCCCGACAACCTACCGACAACAAACCGAGAAGCAGCAGTGAGGCAGAGGAATTTTCTTATATGAATAGAATATGAAAAGAAAAAAAAACCTGCACTACTAGATGTACTAAGCTGAGGCAATCCATAACTGTGCTGGACAATCCATAACTGTGCCGGACAATCCATAACTGTGCCGGACAATCCAAAACTGTGCTGGACAAACCATAACTGTGCTGGACAATCCATAACTGTGCTGGACAAACCATAACTGCTGGACAATCCATAACTGTGCTTGACAAACCATAATTGTGCTGGACGAACTATAATTGTGCTAAACACATGTTTAGTCCTCCTCCTCTCTTTAACTGTTCAAACTTTTCATCAAATTTTCATAAATGCTTTACATATTCACAATTGTGATAGTGTGGTGAGGGTTTGGGCAGGATATGTCCTGCTTTGCTATTTATCAGCTCACATAAACAATCTGCTAACTATTTTATGGTTCAAAACAGTTTGCTGAGAACGTAGAGACCCATGAGACAATTTTCTCCTTCTCAGCATCAAAGGCACTTGTTTTGATAAAGTGTCATGTTTGTGTGTGTGTGTATGTATATGTGTTTATGTTTGTGTGTGTGTGTGTGTTTGAGAGTTTATACATGAATTTGTGTGTGTGCGTTTGTGTGTGTGTGTCTGTGTGTGTGTGTGTGTGTGTAATGTGACTAGCCTTTGTATAAGACTTCAAACACTTATTCACTTTAAATAAATGATATTTGAACACATTGATTTGCCCTGCGTCTTTTATGTGGGATCTGAGGGATCTGAGCTCCATACTCTATTTGAACTAAATCACACAAATGTATGGGATCCACAGCAGTGCTTCGCTCTCACTCACCTCTCCCACGCTTCTATAGTAGGAGAACATCGCAGAACCTGTAGGAGAACCGTCCTCCCTACGAGGGCTACCACAACAGAATGGCAAATTATAAATCATAAACAAGTGGCAGGTTGCCAATATTGGATTCTGAAGCCCTGTCCAATAACTGACACATTGTTTAACTAGCAGGGCTGTTTGTGATGTGATATAGTGGTAGACATGATTATTGCATCCACCAGTGTGAATTATGGTCCTGAAAGTGATGATAACAAAAATACACATTGAACATTTTTAGGATGATATAATACTTTGCTTTTACTTAGTTCATATGGAGAATGCAAGCTTGTTATTTTGCATTTGACTCTGTGGTGAAGAACTCACTGCTTTGACTCCTTGGTGAAGAACTCACTGCTTTGACTCCTTGGTGAAGAACTCACTGCTTTGACTGTGTGGTGCACAGATTTACTGAAGAGGAGTGAAAAGAGCACCAAAGTGACAGTGAAGAGAAGGGTTAAACTGTGGTGTGAGCAGGAGGAGGTGGTGTGGAAGGTCTTTGGGGAGAAGGGCTTGTATTAACATGGGATGAGAGTGCTAATAAAGCACCAGAGCTGCCAGGGTCATGGGTTCACTTGCTCATGTAATGAATGGAGAAATTTAACTCATCCAATTATAGGGGAGTAAGGCGAAAATCCACACCGTTACTCTGGGCATGGAGCCCAAATGCAAAACTAATAATGTCAAGCAAAACCCCACCCCCTTTCACCCATCTATCTATCTTTCTTTCTTTCTTTCTGCTTTTCTCTTACTGTAGGAGGTAGGCGACAGAGAGAGAGAGAGTGGGAGTGAGAGTAAAGCTGTGTAATGTGTATGTGTTAATCAGAAAGTCTGTCAGGAAGTACGTCTGCGTGTGTGTGCATGTAAGTGCCAGCTTGTAGGCACCTTTGATACTTGGGGAGCTCATTTGCATGCCTCTGTTGTTTAGTGAGTGTGTGTGTGTGTGTGTGTGTCCACATGTGCTGCCATGCATTTTCCCTTCTACAACACACTGCCATTCAAAGAGCCATTTAGAAAGACTGGGCACTCAATGCAGCCTGTGCTACATACTAACACAAGGCCGCTAACGCTGAACTACAATAACAGGTGATGGTCCAACCGAAGCCAATTTAAGCTTATTTTGTCAGACTTAGCTTGTGGAATGCAGTCTAATGGACATGTTATGCAAAGACAGGAATGTGTTGGCCAGTATTCACTAGAGAACATGGCATGAAAAAAAGCCTTTCTGGACTGCCTTTGCTCAATGCAGGCAGTACAAACTCATTCAACTTTAACTACAGCTGTTGTCGGAGAGCCCTGGGCCAGGTTAACTGTGGCAGATAGAGACCATTACAGCTGCAAAAAAACATATTAATAACTGCTAATCTGCACCTTTGCTTTTTGTCTGTGTAACTCTCTACGTATGCAATGGGAATGAAGCATTTCTGTCTAACACTTTGCACATTTTCAAAAGAAAACTCATAAAATGGGTGATTATTTGCAAAATCAAGCTGCCAAGGGAAAGCTTTAATTAAACCTCTTTATTTATATGTCAAGAGAAAATGGGGGGAAATCTAAATCTGATTCTTTTTTTCTTGCAAGCTGTAACCCTTGGAGGCAAGTCATTAGGCCTTATACATAACCATCGCACAGCATTAAAATCACATTACACAACAACGATAATCATTGCGTTCAATTACACGTGGTAATAAATGCCTGCGTGATCTTTGCTAAATCCATTAGTGTGACGTTGGAAGAGAGGGAGAGAGCATGTGGGCGCGACGATCCTGCAGCACGGCGCGCTCGCCTACGCAGGACTCACCTGAAGGTGGAGCCGCGTACAGCGGGACTCGAGGCGGGGCGAGAGGCGAGCGCGCCGCTCCGGCCGTCCGGAGCGCTCCGGGATTCGGTTCAGGTTTCGTCGTAGCACAGCGGGAGAGACGCAGAAACTTAAGCGATGCACTTAGCCTGACTTGCTCCAGTAAATGCAGCAGCAAAAACTGCATAAATTAATGATATGTAACCAAATGGAGTGTTTAGCTGTTTCTAGCAGTATAAGCGCTATTAGTTTGCCATTAGCAGTGGACTTCAGAAAGCTATGAAATGGGCAGTTTCCCCTGCTGCCTCCAGCTAAAGGTGTGTGTTTCATGAATAAATAATAACTTTATAGCAAACATTATAGCAGTAGACTTGTAGCCATTTCTGAATAATACCTGTTGTTTTTGACCAAGTGATAAGTTTGAGCAATGATGCTGTTTAATATTTAACGGCTAAGCTTCAGTGCGATCTGCTTTTGCTCTATATTCTAGTCTTGTCAGATGGTATGGAATGTGATGTTTACAGAGATTTTTCTTTGCTGACATTTTTATTGAAGACTACTAAGCGTACAGATCACTTAATGGATGCTGTGGGTATCTGGCTCAACTAGTGATGTCTTAACATGGCTGTCTGTGAATCCAATTTTCATATCTCTTTTCCACAGGAGTGGAATGACCTGTAGTCCCTGTTGGCTTGATCATGTCAGCACTGTGCTTCTCCTCAAAATCCATCTGTTTTTTCTCTCCTCACCCTCTTCCCTCAACATGGACGTGAGCTGTAATTAACTGTTATGCGGGATTGATTGCAGACGGCTTAACATTGACTGGCTTCATTATGGAGTCCCTTCAAAGTGGGATTCCAGTCCTGCCAATATTCTGGCTTTATTTCAGCACAAGGATCGATGGTATACATATTAAAAGTCTTATTTTTGCTTTGTTGGTGGCCTGCACTACTGTATGCTTGCTCTTGGCCCATGGTCTATGCTGGACAGAGAACCTTACCTTGCAGGTCAGCGTGGAGATTCTGCTGGAAAAAAACTTTTACATTCATTTTCCTTGTTATTATTCACATTCATCTAATACTCTACAAAAAAAGCTTGATAGCTGACCTGAATAATTATTGTATATATAGCAAATGCTGTAAAATAAAAATAATTTTTTAATTCCGTTAAACTTATTTAAAAAATTACTAAAATTATTAAAACTCATTAAACGATGTGTTCGTTTGTGGAGAGGTATATGCGTTATTAATGCCCTCATCCTGTCTCCCTTCAACAAAGGAGAAAACTCAAGATCCAGTGCTTCAACTTGTATATCTCTCCTGGAGGACTTTGAAAAGCCTTCTTCAGTCAGCCAAACCTACTGAGGAAGACTCTCCACAAAGCTGCACTGTGTGGAAAACAGCCCTCTCTCTGGAGCTTCTTTACAAGCTCAGTATTTGAAAGTTAGTCGGTACCCTCCAGGGCGGTGTTGATGGCCTATCATAATCTCAGCTACTGGGGACCTTAACACGATTCTCTAAAGCTGAAACAACACAATTTGGCCTCTTTCGACTCACTGTAGGAGTCAAATGGAGCCTGGTTTATCCTACAGTGCCTAACAGACATTTAGAATCAATGGTATTTTTTAAAGTGCCAATTTGTGTATAGAAGTTTGAAATAATATAATTAGAATGCATGGTAATGTGTATATCACTGAGCAGGAAGAATTTTACACAGTATGGGCAATGTCTACGAACAAAATAACGCTGATGTATTTTTGCAAGGAATATCATAAACAGGCACCTTCTCCAAGTACATGGTAGCTTAGTTTGATCAGTAGTAAAATCAAACTCATGCATTGGGCAGTAGCATATCAGCACTGTGTATAACAAACACACCTAACCATCACAATTTATCTGTGATGCTATCAGTGTAAAATACACACACACACACACACAAAGAGTATGTGTCTGTGATGAGATATCATTTTGTCACTTAGCAGTCTGTGTAACAGGTCATATCTCAGACCACCGAAGCAGCAGTTCTTGTTCTTGTCTGGCCTTCTTCCTCCAGGCTACAGTCCACCCTTCTTCTGCCCCATACACACATAAGCAGGACTGTGGAAGAAAACATGGCTGTTACACTAATCCATGACCACACACTTCTCTTCTTACAGAAATGTACACACACACACATACAAACACAGAGGTTGTGAGGCTCACTCACTTACTTCCTGCCCCTCTACCTTTAAATCTATTTCCCATTCTCTTTACCTCCAATATAATAACCCTGTTCTTATGTCTGCAGATGTCCCCCATGTATGGTTTATTGTGAATAACTGTGAATCAAAATCCCTTTCAAAAGAATGTCCCATATATATGTCACATTTAATCAGCTGTAATCAGTCAAGTAGAGTGGTGATTAAAGAACAAGCCATTTCTCCAGCCTGTGTGTCAGTCTCCCAATTCAAGAGCCTCTTCTCCCTCCATCTCGCTCTGGCTTTTGTACATTCAGCTCCCTTCACATACCCTTATTTCCTCAGAGTCAGCCTTGAGAATCTTATATCTGCAAACACAGGCAATCAGGCAACACACACACACACACACACACACACACAGAGCATTTTGCTAATGCAAGCTTTAGTTTTTAATAAGTGGTATTAAATAGTAAGGATTTTTTGGGGGGAGGAAGCGGGTCAGGTAAGGTCAGTACTGTACTGAGTAATGCAGTCAGGACCACGAAAGGAGAAGCCATCAGCCCACATTATTGGGGTGTATTGGGGACTAATAACGTCATGGGACCTCAACCCTGCTAACCTCATAGAACATCAACCCTGCTAACCTCATAGAACATGAACCCTAATAACCTTATGGAACCTCAATGCTACTAACCTCATAGAACATCAATCCTGCTAACCTCAAGGAACCCCAATGCTACTAACCTCATAGAACCTCAACCCTAACAACCTCATAGAACCTCAACCTTGCTAACCTCATAGAACCTCAACCCTAACAACCTCATAGAACCTCAACCTTGCTAACCTCATAGAACCTCAGCCCTACTAACCTCACCATACTGTATGTAAAATCGCAAAGCTGAGCCTGAACTTGAAAGCTAATGTCATGCTTTTATTTCGTGAGTGAACTATTTCATTACTGTTATTAGCCTACATGTCCAAGCTTTCCAAGATCCGTTTGATGCTTTTCCCATAGATCCAGAAATAAGTGTGTATTTCTGTTACTGGTCTTAACTGTCATAAATAAATAAGTAAATATATTAATAAATATATTAAAGATGCAACCCTAGTTTTCTTTGATGTATCTGTGTATAGGTATTCACATCATAGATACTTTACATCTTTTATAACCCTCCCATGACAGATGTCCTTGATCATTTTCTACTGCTTTGGTGCAGAGGGGAAAAAAGAAAGACCTCCAACACAGCAACTGCTAAGTGCCTTGGGTTCTTGGACTGGTATGTTAATTACAACATTCATATGCAGGTTCTTCTTCAGTGGACTTGCTGTCTGACTTTTTAAAGAATAGCTGTCAAAATGTTATCTCATCATGATTAAATCTAAAGAAAAAAAATATCAGCATGTTCAATTCTGACATTTCATTAATGAATCATTTTTTTTCCAGTGCATAAATATTAATAGATAAAACTAATTAGTTAAATCATTGATGTGGACCGAAATCAATGGGGAGGGTTACACATTCAGGAACCTGCATTGCTTCGCAGAGCTGCGGTTTCCAGCATGCCATGTACCTTCCTTTCTCTGGGATAATAATTAAAAATGTGTGCTCAAGACCCCTTTCACTTTTTTCCACGTGTTAAGCAATGGCTTGGGAATGACAGGGATTGAATGCCTTTTTGAGGATGAGTTTTTAACACTACTTTTATTAATGGTACATTTATTAACACTACTTTTTATTTTTTGTTTAACTATTCATCTGAGTTTGTGTGTGTGTGTGTGTGTGTGTGTGTGTGTGTGTGTTTATATTTGTGTGTGCGACTAAATAATTTACTCAGATGAAATGTTAGCATTTGCTTTGCACTACACTGAAACCTCTGACAGCACCATTTTCAATCACTGATGTTTTTCTTTTTTTAGATGAATTCCATAGACAAATGTCACTGTTGGTCCACATCCCCCCATTCTACTGCCACTCTGAATGATACACTTTCTGTTCTACACCTCCACACTCAAACTCAAACATTTAAAGTTCTGCCAAAGGACTTTATGTGACTTTAACTACTTTAACTACTAATTATGCTTCACATTGACAGTCGTATGTCCCATTGTATGAGGGAGCCCCCAGCATACAAAATGGAGAGTTCACAAAAATAACACTAATAAGAAAATCATTAAATAGTACCCATTTGACCTTTTTAAAATGCTGGCTTCTCAACTTCTTTTCTTAAATCCCCAGCTTATTGAATTGGCAGCTTCCTAAACGTTACTCTAACAAGAGCAGGGAGAATGGATTTTATTATCCCCAACCCCCCATCCACCCTTATCACCCACCCTCCTTCCGCCCTCCTCTCCCCACATCAGGAGGGCCTAAAGACGCTTAAAGTTAACCATCGTCAGAACCGGATCCAGTGAGCCTCCGCACTGCACTCCCCAGTCTTCCAGATCATTACTCGGGTCACAGAGCCCCTGGGTCGGCCTGCCCCAGTTCCTGGCGCCCCTCACTGAGCCTCCCTGTACCCTTATGCTCCTCCCTGTCGAGACTGACACTCCCGTCCCGTCCGTGGTGCCTCTTTGTCCTCTTGTCCTACGTCAGTGTGGCTCTGTACCAAACTGACGGCAGACAAGCATCCATATAAGGACAGCAAGTGTGTGTCAAGGGTATTAAAACCATGGTGACTGTGGCAGAAAAGCTGTACTTCATGATTCAGGCCCAGACAACACAGCTTGTCAGTGGTTATTTAAAACATCACCACATTTAGAACTGGAAAAAGTAAACATAAGGTAGACTGTAATTGTGTCTGTTGGCCAGATGCCTCTGTCTGGTATGTCTCTTCCATTGTGTAGTGTCATATATCAGAGAGATCATAGCATAAGCTGTACAGATGAGAAGGTCATTAGCGTTCATATAAATCACTCTAGTATCCAAAGCAGTTTGCCCAAAGAAGAACAGATGAGCTGTTTCTGCAGCGTATTTATCCACATGGAAGTGTTGCAGAACGAGTTTAGGATGTTGAGCTTTAGCCATTTTATTTTAACACTACGTAGCGTTAAAGCTGTAATTTCTCAGATAAAGGAAATAACACTGTTATGGAACATCTTTGTTGCAGAGTGCATCTGACCTAACTGGGACCTGTACATGTTCAAAACTGGATCTGTTCCTGATTCTACAGTAACATTGACATTCCATTTACAATAAGGCACAAACAACATTAATCCTGCTGGGTTTCCATAATACAATATTCACTGTTTTCTTGTGTGTGGTTTTTTTTTTTTGTTCTTAATCAAAGCCTTTTTTTAATGAAAGCTCTCTTTTAATGAGCCTTAATGTTCTTAACAACAGTAACCTAAGGTTGGAGTTATAGTGTAGGGCTGAGCCAGTTTTGGTCACTAATAACTGTTCAACTTCGTGAGAACACAAGGCATCATTTTTCCTCTTCATCCACTTAGCTATTTTACTGATGATGCCAATTACATCACAGAGTGTTGAAGGTGAGCATTGTCCACCCAGAGCAGCGAGGAAGCAGGGCGATTTCAACCACTGTCATTCCCTCCACGGTATCAGCAGACGGGCTCGTCGTCACCGCCAGCGGCAGGTGCTAATTAAGAGCGGGTGCTAGCGCAGGTCAAATGTGCAGGGATCTCAGCCAAATTGGAATTCCTAATAATCTCAAGGTGATCAAAGAGATCTGGCGCTGTGTCTGATGCTGACGTGTACCGGTGGAGTTTAATCTGAGACAAAGGAGCGTGTCTAGGCTGACATGCCAGAGTTCCATATGGAGAAGAGTGTGGAGATGGGGAGAGCGACTTGCTCTCAGCCCTAGGGCTGTCATCTCTGTTCTTGTAGTAATCATCTCTGTTGCAGACATGTCCTTGCTATGGTCATGTTCGCAATTACCCAGCAGTGGGTCATCACCAACATTCAGGGCCTTGGCCTGAGGACAACCCAAGTTCAATGGCACACATTTAACAGCCATCAGCATTATGCCACACCAAGGCACTCTAAGGTTGCCTTGGTGATGGAAGGAAAAGTCTGACGAGATTCAACAAACTGGGGGAGCGGAGTGTGTGTGTGTGTGTGTGTGTGTGTGTGTGTGTGTGTGTGTGTGTGTGTGTGTGTGTGTGGGCTGTTTAAACAATTTTGATGAGCACACAAACTGCTGGAGCAGCATCACCTGTCAATCTTCACACCTGGCCTATGAGGTCTGTAGGGAGTTACAGTATGGAACTGATATACCGAAAGCCAGATTACAGAGCCACCGATTTGATTCCAGCAAAGGACGAGGATCAGTCCCCGTCCACATCAGTAGCACCGCACTAATGCCGTGCAAAGCTCAGCAACTGAGTGATGTTCTCCTGGTTGAGGAGAATCGCGCAGGAGATCTGAGCTGTGACTTGCAGCTATCACAGCAGACAGGAGAGCCTGGAGAGGAGAGAAGCAGGCACATGAGGGACCAGGATAGAGGAAACGCTGCCCATCTGGGAACAGACTGATGGAACAACACAGGCTGGAGGAAGGCAGCACCACCCCGCATGACCCCCTCAGCCTCACTTTAACATTCCTAACATTCCTGTGCTTCTTATAGATAGTATTTCCGATTCTTTCCTTCTCGTTTCGTTACTTCTCTCTCCCTCTTGGTTCACCCTCTCCACAGCTGTCTCTAGTAACTCCGTGTGTCACTACTGCACCTCCCTGCACTCCTGGTTCTCTGGCCCAGTGAGTCCACAGGGTGTAGGAGCTAAGTTTGGAAGGGGATTTGGCGGAGTTGGTCTTGCTAACCAGACACCTGGTTCTGGCAGCAGATTATTGCGTGTGACATTTACACACCCTTGATCAGCCCAGAAAGAAATTGCTACCGAGATCCTGTGGTACTCATGAGATTTCTGTGCACAGTAAATAATATGCAGAGCAGAGAAATATCATTACGAGTGAGAGCGGGAGGGGAGTGTGAGTTTGGAGGAATGGGTGTGTTAGTCCTGTGATGTACTCCACAAAAGAACAAAAGACTCTCTCGATGATTCCATGATGCTATTGCTAGATTAGCGCTAACAGCGCGGTCTAAATTATGACTGGGCCAGCATGTTTAAATGAGAGGATGAGAGGGCTGAAACATGGCATGCCAAGTATGACAACTGCGTGGAGGTGAGAGAGAGGCGTTTTTACAACGCTTTAAGCTCAAACGAGGCTTTTAGACCTGTGGGGGAGCCGTAGCCCAGATGATGTTTTGGTACACACAGCAGCCAATATCCTTTTATCACACCAGCAGATCTCAGATCAGCTCCCCCATGATCATCGCGGTCCACACGAAGGCCGTGATAAGTGGGCTTGCCTCTGGCATATGCTTGGTATCACCCTGCCAATGCCAAAATGTTCCTTCTTGCACTGCCGAAAATCTTTTTGGAAAATGTGTTATGTGTTATTCTTACATTGCAGAACTGATTAATGCCAATGTATATCATCAAGGCTTTAAATATAAAATGGCAGAAAGAAAAATGATCTGACAAGGAACATTTTGACATGATGCTCATCCATTTGAAGTGCAACTTGAATCCGTCCCTTGCTGTCTGTTGTCTACTGGGTTTTAGAAAAATGATCGGTGTCTAAATGCAATGGCACTGCTAAACCCATCAGTTCTCAGCAGGAGTGAAGACTTTTCCCGCTTCCGTGTGTGTGTGTGCTCTCCTGACCCTGAAGGATGCCAGTGTTTACTAGGCAGGTTGAGTGGGGCTTCTTCTCCTGTGAAATATTGAGCTGACATACAATAGTGAGAGCTTCTGATGCTGTATGCATGTGTGTGTGTGTGTGTGTGTGTGTGTGAGAGAGAGAGAGAGAGAGTCAGCACCTTCTCCTGATGGGGGCAGTGCTGGGTAAGGACTGTGGGGCAGGTTGCTAAGATACCCTCAGGCCATTTCATTACAGGAAAGTGTCTGTCCGCACGATGAGGAAAGGGTTATCCCCCAAACAGGATTTACTTGAGAGGATAATTCATGGCTGAACTTGCAGAGGGAAAGTGCTATACAGGTTAAAGTTACAATATCGCTTCATTCACAGGTCTGCCGCCTCGAGGAGTTCTCGTGCACGTGCGCGTGAGCAAATGTGCGCATGTCTGTGTGCATGTGTATTAGCACATGTGTGTGTTTTGGTCACTTCAAGTATGCGTGCCTTATGTGTAAAAGAATTAACATATAAATACACACATGGAAACTAGGCGTCGCTATGGAAAAAAACTCATTATGCAATGTCACAAAACAGAATCATTTAAGGACCATCCATTTTAAAGTGAAAACGAACAGGTGGGAGAGTAGGAATATGTTTAAATCATGCATAAAGACTGGGGGAGAAACAGAAGAGTGATGAAAAAAGAAGGGAAAACTACCCTAAATGCAGGTTCATTTTCCATGTCTAAAGCCCAGGGGCACTTGACAAAACAATGACGGAGACACAAGGAACGTCAGGGCGATTTGCATTTAACAAACTGATGCTTCCCCGCTTGTCATGTAATATTTATAGCTGGGAAGACTACACACCCTCTCCCCATCCACACACACCCCCACCCCCACCACTTTTAATGCAGCGATAGAGCGCAGGAGCTGTGGGCAGAGCGCTTGTGGAGGCAGACGCTCTACAGAGACACGACGCCCCCCTCTCCTGCACCAC
>JAOXYF010000003.1:22275893-22280893 GCA_028565775.1 Sternarchorhynchus goeldii
ATAGCCATACATCAACACAGTGAATGTAGACAATTTTCTTATTACGATTGTCTTATAAAGTATGCAACAGTGAATCATAAAATTCACAGCATCCTTAAATGTGTAATTAAAAAAAAAGAAAAAAGAAGAAGCATGTGATCTCCCATCGAGTCCAGGCACGAGTATTTTTATACCTGTATTTTTATACTTGTATTTTTATACCTGTATTTTTATGCCTGTATTTTTGCCTCTGTTTAATTGCAGTAGCTGTTCTTTGAGAGATCGAGGGGTGATGGCAGTGGGGCTTCTGGTGCTGGCAGCCTTTCTGGAGAGCACATGGCCCGATCCTGCCTTAACCCAGGCCAGAAGGAGCCGCAAAGCTCATCATGTTGAAAATAATTAATAACGCATTTAATAAATAGCTCCTGAGCCACTGATGTACTCTCACCATCTGTTACTGTATAATGTTCCTCTTTTTTATTAATGTGATACAGACATTAGATGACATCATAATGCATGACATCGTTCCGAGGCTATTTGCCTTTTCATATCCCAATCTGGTGCCAGGTTCTGAGGTTTTCCCATCCCTCTTCTTGTGACCAATTAATCTGGCGCACTTTAGGTAAGAGCTGCAGTCAAAAGCCTGTTAATCTAAAGATCTCAAAGCTTAGTGTGAGAGTCAGACTGCCCTGTTCAGTAGCATTGCGTCCGGCCAGGATACTGGTGCTGCCATAGAGAAGGGAAAGCTTGTATTCCGTTCGGTTGGTACACTGCTAGAGTATTAGCTGTCCTAACAGCAGGTGTGAGGTAAGCGTGTGGTTGAGACATGCTCTCAGAGGATGCAGCTCTGTACTGAATCAGTTCGGTATGATGAGATGTCAGTTCCAAGGGCTTTTCTTTGCAAACCCTATGCAATTTAGCTGAGCTAAAAGCATGCTCTGTATCTTTTGTGAAATCATTACTCGATCGTGCTTTAGATATTATATGCACTTTGGTTTGAAGGCTAGAATTGATTTTAAGGGCACTTTAAAAGGGCAAAACATGGTTGAAAATGAGAGCAGCTAAATATGGCGCTGCTGATGCGCTGAGCTCTCTGCTCATTGGAGCAGCTGCCGTGACTTTTGTTTATGCATGTTCACTACGCCTGATGTCAAAAGGTATCCACAGGGGTTAAAGAACAGGACTGCTGCCCTTTAAAAGCCATGTGGTTTAGCGGGGGACACACTGCGGTGTTTACCGTGTGACCAGAGTAGTGGAAGCAATTTCCATCCTGCCGGAAGTGCCTCGGTTGCAGGGAAGTTATTTTTGAAGAGGCCATCGGCTGCCGATCTCTATGGCAACCTGGTCAGGGAGGCAGAAAGGAATGCAAACAAACGCGGTGATGGGGACGTGGGACCAGGTGTGCCAGGCCGGATAAATGGCCTTGTCAATCACAAAGTCATCTTCTTCTTTTACGGTGAGCGCTTCAGTTTCTCGCCCAGCGTACGCGCTCATGCTCAGACAGAGGACGAGAGAGACATGCTGGCCCTCGTCCAGCCATGAGGAACGGGGCCCCCAGGAGCCACGCTGGCAGGGCAGAGGGGAGCAGAGGGCTTCCATCTGAAAGCCAGACTCAAACATCACATTAGGAAATGTCGATCCAGTCATCAGTGGGTTTGTTCCCAGTCTGAGCTTTGCTTTCTCCCTTCCACGGCAGCGGCAAATAAAGGTCTGCCTCCCTGGAGCTCGTGGGGGGGGGGTAAGTCAGTCACTGCGTGTTACATCACAGACGGCAGGACTCCCCTAGCTGTGGGGACCACGTAAACTCCTCACCCCGTCTGCCACCCACAGAATGACTAAGGCAAACTCTGCTATGTCTTACAGGGTGTCACAGATTTAGTGGAGACGTTCTTAAGGTTGCATACTTTCAATTTTGGAGATATGAATAATTAACAGTCATTAGCAGAGCAGTCTAAAAACAGTGCTTTTACAATTCTGCAGCAGTCTTCTCTGTGCACAGGATACAGACTGATGAGTTTTCAGTTCTTTTCCAAAACGTTCTCACCCTAAGTGCACCATGAAACCTTCACCAGCGATGTCATTTCCACCTTACCTTGCTCCCAGCTGAACAAATCGCTTCCGAGATTTAAGGAGCTTTAACTCAATTCATCCACAGTCCAGCATAAACATCTGCTGAAGGTCATGGTTCCAGGTCCAAGCCTGCATTTTATTTCAATGGTTTTAATAAATATTAGGGAATGATACTACCTCACTCACGTTCAACATGTGCTGGTAAAGCTGCTGAATAATTCTACATTTTCAGGAAGTGCCCACATGCTTTCTGCATCTCAATAAGGGCTCCCAGACCATCACAAATAGATTTTATCGTGCAATTTTCATAAGGTCAGGGCCACCGCTGATGAACTGACCAGGAACCAGAGCAAACAGCCTTGATTGGCAGGTGGTGTCTTGTTGAGTTCACTACCTTGTACCACGAAGATTTGTAATCAAATGACCTTTCACCTATCTTTGCTTTTGATGTTTTCGGTAATGAGAGTACATTTTAACAGTCCAGTGCAGGGCTTTGAAGTGGCGGTTACTGTGTGGTCCTCTCCTGTGTGATAGAATAGGCCAGGCTTCCCTTCTCCCTCCCTGCTGGTTTGGCCGATTTGCTTCCGTGGCAGCACAACAAAAGCGGGGGTACGACTGCTGTGAATAAAGGTTGACTAGACAGAGCTCCACTCGCTCCACTCGCTCCTTCGCCAAGTCTGAGAGGCCGGGGGAGACGAGGAGGTGATCCGGACCGAGGACAAGAGCGGCTCTGCCTCCGAGACTGAACCCCTTTGTGGCTGAGTCCGTGTCTGGCGCCGCAGACACATTTGTTCCTGCCAGTAGCTCCACTGTTACCGTGCAGATGAGTGGGCGGGGGGAGGGGCATGTCACAGGCTGCATTCTCAGAGGCCACCGGGAAACCATCCACGTTAGTGAACGCAGTAAGGGGGCGGGGTTTGTGAAATGCTGCCGAGGGGCGGGGGCTACTTCCACCGACACGACGTGCCTTTCGGCCGCGCCACGTGGCATTCGATGCGCGTTGTTCACGGGGGGACGGGTCGAGCTCGCGAAAGTGAAACCTCCGGCGCACTTTATGGAGCTCTCTTAAAAATGCGTGATTCTGACATGGATTAACAGCACAGCCTTTAATAAGTAAGCAGAGCTCTGTGGTGGTACTTTAACAAGGTCGGTGAAAGATGCCCAAGTGTCAC
Organism: Sternarchorhynchus goeldii; assembly: GCA_028565775.1. Classification (NCBI taxonomy): domain Eukaryota; kingdom Metazoa; phylum Chordata; class Actinopteri; order Gymnotiformes; family Apteronotidae; genus Sternarchorhynchus; species Sternarchorhynchus goeldii. The sequence goes on from JAOXYF010000003.1 coordinate 22,279,115, forward strand.
GGCGTAGAGTAGCTGCCTGCTCGGGTCCTCCCATCAGCAGTGCTGCTGAAAAACAGCCACGTTACGGCCGGCCCCTGTGATCTTGCTCTCACATGTTCCTGGCTCCTTATGTAATGAGTTGCAATCAGCCTAAAATCTTCCAGTTCTCTCTTCCACACCCTCCTCGTGGGTGTGCTCTCGCTCACCCTTCCTCTCTCTCTCTCTCACACTCTCTGCTTCGCTAGTATTCATTGGCCTTTGAAAGGTGAGGGGTGGTCCCAACTGGCCGCAAGCCAGGCTTTGATGGGTAACAGCAACCTGAATCATTAGATGGTAGCTCTCTAAGATGAGGTGAAGTTTTTAGCAAAATACAGAGGGGTCCTGCAAGACAGTAACATCTGGTGTTACACAAATTGCTCCTTCGTGTGGCCGTTACTAAAAAGCCTTTATTTAAATTTACTGTCAGACTGTGTGATATTGCAGCAAGTCGATGGAGCGCTTTAGTAACACCAAATGAAATTCTTGTACTAGCGTTCAGGGCCCATAGTTCTAATGCATGTAGTGACAGACCTTCTCCTGGCTGTTTACTCAGTATTCTGCGAAAAGGAAAATGTGCTTTTTTTTCTGCATGTTGCATTCCTGTTACTACAGCAGGAACTGTGGTTATTTGCATGTGTGAGATGTTGTCACAAACAAGTGAGTGTAGCCAGGGGAGAGCTAAGAATGATGTATTTAACAGCAAACTGATCCCATCTGAAAGGGCTCATAGAACTTCAGCTGAGATCAAAGCTGATGCAAAGATGCTCAGATCACTGGCTGGAAATGGAGGGGCAGAGAGAGAGAGAGAGAGAGAGAGAGAGAGAGAGAGAGAGGGAGAGAGAGAGAGAGAGAGAGAGAGAGAGGCACAGCGAGTATCTCATCTTGTCTAATTACACATTTCAGACAGATCGTGACCAATTAACCCCCCCCTCAGAAACATCTGTCCTTGGCATGACCGAGGTGGCGTGTGGTAAACAGGGTGGTGCTGGGATCACGCGTTCCACCGGCTCCACACACCAAGCAGGCGACACGCTGTGAGGACGTTGCAGATTTAGGAGGCCTCAAGCTTGGTGTGGCTCACTCCTTTGCCACAGAACCTTCCTTTCTTTTTCTCCTTCATTGTCTTTCTGGTCACGTTTCTTTTGTTCCTTCACTCTGTACTCACATTGGAAAGGTTGTTTTTTTATGTCTGTCTGTATGTATGTATGTATTTATTTATTTAAAAAATACTGACTTTCTTTAAGGTGACAGTGGCATTGAGTTGTTACTTGTTAGCTGCAGGGGGGGCTTCCTCCACACCTTTTTCAAAGAGCCCTGTAGACATTGTCTTTAAACCCCCCCCAACACACACACACACACACACACACACACAGGCATGTTTTTGAAGGCAGTGAGCGCCGTCCCAGCATCCTCCCCGGCTTCCCTGAACGGTGCCCTCTCTGTCACTCCAGGAGAGGTCAGCGGGAGATCCTTGCCTGGGGCTCGCTGCAGTAGCTGGGGTGGCGGCCGAGTCTCGGCTGCCTGGCCAGGCCTTTGAGCTGGAGAGCAGACCGGGAGGAGTGCGCCACTGCACTAACCACGTTAGCCTGCTCGCTCCGAGCGATTCAAGAGAGCCCTGAGCTAAAATACTCTCTCAGAGTTGGTTTATAAAATCCCTGACTTTGTTCACCTGCCCCAGGGCAAAAGATGGGGGAGTCAGTAAATGAAGGGTGAGAACATAACCAATTATGACTTACAAACACAAGCAGAATTGCATTTCAA
>JAOXYF010000003.1:22282512-22298073 GCA_028565775.1 Sternarchorhynchus goeldii
GTGGGGGCAGAGGGGGGGCTGACACGGACCTCTCTGAGTGATGAATCTCCCTGAGCTACGCTGGTTCAGCACATAGCCGAACGCAGCCTAGCAGGCCTGTGAAGACACACCCACGCATGCTTGCCGTGCTGACTGCCCGCCAGGAAGCCCAGGCTCCCGGCTGCTCCACAGACAGGCAGAGCTGAGCCAGAACCCAGGATGCCCTGCTGCAGACTGGGACTGTCACAATCAGCCATCAGACCTGCTCGGTCTATAAACATCGGCCAAAAAAACCCGCTCCCTGCTCTTAACTTTAGACCACACGCTAAACGGCCAACTCCGAAATGTTTTATCAGCTCGGGGAACCTACAGTGCCATAAACAGTATGACAGATTCAGAGATGGAAACTTGGACTGGACCTGCTGTCCTACAGAACATGACTCAGCCACCTACTAATACAGTTTTTTGGGGGGTTTTTGAGTGCCAGAGTTGCTTTTACCCCTGTTTTTAGGGGTAATTTTATATATACACTATATACAGTATATGGCCAAAAGTATATAGACGGCCCCTTAATCATAGCTTGTACAGTTTCAGTCATAACCACTGCTAACAGGTATAAAATCAAGCACAAAGCTACGTGATCTCCTGACAACCATTTACAATAGAATGCATCAGTTTTAAGCAACAAACCTGGCGCTGTTATAAGAGTCCACCTTTTCCACAAGTTAGTGTCTGCTCTACTCGATGTGCCCGGCCAACCTTACATGCTTTTTTTATGAAATGGAAGCATTTAGGAGCAAGAGCACGTCAGGCACAACGTGGAAGACCACACAAACTCACACAATGGGGTCACCTTGTGCCGAAGCACGTAGCGTGAGAAAATGGCCTGTGCTCTGTTGCATCACTCACCGCAAAGTTTCAAACTGCCTCTGGAAGCAACATCAGCACAGGAACTGTGTGTGGAGTTTCAGGAAATAGGTTTCAATGGCTGAGCTTCTGCACTCAGGCCTAAGATCACTATGAACGATGCCAAGTGTGGGCTGGAGTGATGTAAAGCAAGCTGCCAATGGACACTGGAGTAGTGGAAATGTGTTCTCTGGAGTGATGAATCACACTTCCCCATCAGGCAGTCTGACGGATGAGTCACGGTTTGGTGGATGCCAGAAAACCTACCAAAATCTACCTGAGCGCTTGGTGCCAACAGTGAAGTTTGGTGGAAGAGGGAAAATGGCCCGAAGCTGTTTTATAGGGTTTGGGCTACATCCCGATAGGTCCAGTGAAGGGGACATGGTAAACCTACATCATGCACAGACATTTCAGCTTTGTGGCAACAGTCTGTAGATTCTTTCCTTTTCCAGTATGAAGACATGGTTTGAAGTGTTTAGTGTGGAGGAACTCTAGTTCTATGCACAGAACCCTGATCTCAATAAATAAATATGGGGATGTATTGGAGCATCCGTTTGAACACAGACCTTCTTGTCCAACATCGTACCTGATCTCACAAATGCTCTTGTGAATGAATGGGCACACATTCCCACAGGTACAGGCAAAATCTTGTGGAAATCATTTCCAGAAAACTGGTATTACCATTTTAGTTAGTGAGGGTGAGGGATGTCTACATAAAGCCCATAGTCTTAGAATGTCCAACAAGATAGGTGTGTGTGTGTGTGTGTGTGTGTGTGTGTGTGTGTACGCATATGGGATGACCAATATGCCAAAACCAGTGAACATCTTCAAAATCTCTATAGCTGTCTTCTATGCATAGATTACTGTACACTGTGCTGAATGGAATCAATAATAGATCACAACGTGAGACAGAATAGCTACTTTCTAGAGTCTGCGCCTAGGAACAAGTGTGCAAAGGAGGTAGTCAAGCAAAATTCCCATGACAACAGACGGTAGCATCATTTGTAGCAGTTTAGGACACAGCCCGTAAACACGCATGAAGAGTCTGTCCAATGTTGCTCACATGCCACCAAAGAGCACCAGGCCATGTTGAAACAAACATGCATCTAATGTTCTTTCCAGTGTTCATCATGTGAACAAGTGAATAATTGTTTTAATGAAGCATGGGCTGGAAGTTGATTGGACCTGCTGCTCTCTCGGTTTCACCGTCTTAATGAAGCATCACAGCTGACCCGTGCTTTCAGAGGGACTTCTGTGGCTTTTGATGACTGCACTGACAACTCAGCCAACCCTGAACCAGACACAGAAAAACCTTCCCTCCACAGCAGGCTAGTTTCTGCCCTTTAAAGTTCTGGATTAGTTTTTAAAATTTATAAGGGCACTGGAGCGTGCGCTTCAGATTCAAGTTCCTGAGTGCTGCACAGTGCTCACAGACGGTCCCCCCCCCCCTCCCACATGGCGGGGCTTATTAGTGGCGTCGAGCTGGTGTGGTTCCCGCTGCTTCAACCCTTCCCCCAACATTTAGGCAAAAGCCCTCGGCGGACAAAGACTTGCTCATAGCCGAGTACAAAGCCAAGTGCGAGAGAACGGAAATAAAGACTGACACAGTGTGCATACCAAGGCAAAAAAAAGGTCTGGGAGGAAGAGAGACAGAGCAAAAAACAGAAAAGCAGTGAGGTGTGTGGTGTGGAACAGAAACAGGTGGGGTTAGGAACTGTCTCAGGAGTGGATCAGAAACAGGTGGGGTTAGGAACTGTCTTAGGTGTGGATCAGAAACAGGTGGGGTTAGGAACTGTCTCAGGTGTGGATCAGAAACAGGTGGGGTTAGGAACTGTCTTAGGTGTGGATCAGAAACAGGTGGGGTTAGGAACTGTCTCAGGAGTGGATCAGAAACAGGTGGGGTTAGGAACTGTCTCAGGTGTGGAACAGAAGCAGGTGGGGTTAGGAACTGTCTCAGGTGTGGAACAGAAGCAGGTGGGGTTAGGAACTGTCTCAGGTGTGGAACAGCAGCAGGTGGGGTTAGGAACTGTCTCAGGTGTGGATCAGAAACAGGTGGGGTTAGGAACTGTCTCAGGTGTGGATCAGAAACAGGTGTCTCAGGTGCAGCAGTTAGACTGAGAAGGAATGACTGCGTTCCTTGAAGAAGCTGAAGAAATGCAGTAGAAATGACTGGGTTAACTCATTTGGTATTCCTAGTACGTTATTGGTTTAGTCTTTTCAGATTTTAAACGTTTTCAGAGTTTATTCTTTTTTTTTAAATTGTGGTACCAACAGTGTTGTTGTTTACACTTAGCGGTTGCATCATCCTTGCATCAGAGCAGTTCTCACTTAGAAGCGTGAGACAAATTGAATATTAGTTGTTCCGGTGTCTAAATGTTTATGTTTCAGATGCCTTTCAAATGATTAAAGCCCATTTGAACGTTGTGGAGCGTCAGTGTTTTTGCTCAGTCGTATATTTACACGCTTTAGTGAATCCTTTCCAAAGGCTTATCCTCCCCCTCTTCTTTTCTTTGGAGCTGTATCTCTCTGCTACCCCCTCCCCTCCCCTCCCCTCCCCTCCCCACATAGCAGATAAATGTTCTCCTTAGGCTGACTCCTGCCACAAAGCGTTCTGTAATAGTCTAATTGTGGCTAATGGTTTGTGCAGCTAATTAAAGTCTATGAATTACAGTAATCAGTCAGACATGTTGAGGTTTGCATCACACTTGCATCACAGACAGACAGATGGACAGAGAGAGTGACGAGGAGAGACGGTGAGGGAGAGACAGGGTATAAAAGTATCAAAGGCCAGAGACTAAGAAAGAAGTGAACCAGAGAGCTGTGTAAAGCTTTGGAGGAGCTGAGTGGGTTATTGGTGTGGAACGTAATTAGAGACATTGTTCTATCAGAAACCCTGCCACCGAAACAATGTTTACCTTTTCGGACGCAAAGTGTCACCAGTGCCAGTCGCGTTTGCCCTGCAGAACGGATCAGTGGCCTTGCAGTACCACTGCCTTCTGCCTCCAGAGTCAGCGAACACATGTGAAATGAACACTCAGACAAGCACAAACAGCTTTTGGGCATCTTGGTTCAGTCTGATATTCAGACTGCAAAGGAAAGAAATAACACAAACCTTGTTAGTTACTGAAGTAAATCGCGTCCTGTTTAGAGGCAGCCTTCTGGACAAAGATTATACATAGTCTTTGACTAAATAGTATTTCCAATTGAAAACAGTTCTAGGAAAACCCTACTGATATAATTCTTAGTGATTAACTTCTTTGAGTTTGGAAAGCCTAATAATACGGCTTCTGACTATGTTATTGATTGAGGTATATAAATGTAGTGGAGTGTCTGAGAGATGAAGAAAACACCATCAAAGATGAGCGCTTTTAAAACGTAAAGGTTCGAAACCCATTACCAGTCGGGGATACTGGGTGAAAATGACTTGATTGATGTGGCCATTTTTCCATCATGTTGCTCCTCTGGTTGTAAAGGACACACAGGGTCTGCTTCTTTGAGACAAAAAAAACAACAACCTGAAAGGTGATTAATTAGATACACTAAACACTGCCATCATAAGCACCCTGGTCCATGTATACACAAAGTGCATCACCCAGGTATAGAATTTCATGGCTATATTATGGTAGTCATGTTTTTGGACTTTTCTTTAGATTCCTGATAATTATTTGAATTATAGGGATGGAAGAAATTTTGATTATCTGTTAAATGTAGCTGCTTTTCCTAGGGAGCAACTTCTGAAAAGTGTGGAACTGTCTCCGTCTGTCATGTGTCATCACTCAGTGCACATTTTGGCCTCTAACACTGGCTACTAATTGACACACTTGTCATTCTGAAATTACACAGAAGCATTAGAAGTTCATGCTTCAGGCTTTTAATTTGGGAAAATACTGCCAAAAATATTTAAATTCAATCTGGATCCACATTCAACACATTTGCATTTCAGAAGACATGGTTGCGGTTTGCCACAATGCCCAATACCTACTTATGTTCCCGTAATGAACATCAGCAATTATAATAATTACACGCCCAATTGTAATAGCTGCTGTTGATGTGAAGTATCTAAAAATAAAATGCAATGTGTTAGATCAAATTCCCATGTGCTCTCATTCACCAGCTCCAACAAATCAAGTTGCATTGTGGTATCTGAGATAGTGTAGCTGAAACACAATGTAGCATGTCACTAGCAAAGAAACAGGAATTGACTTTAACTCTGCAAATACTGTTCTGAAAGATCTTCAGGGGAAAAAGCATTAAGCATCTCATATATTTACTCAAGATTATTGTTGATATTCAATACTGATTGATGATATTCACACTAGATATTTCTATCAATATATTCACAGATGATCATTTTCATATTTTAATTTTCACACATATTTCAGTTAATATGTATTTTTAAATATATTTTAATCTATAATTCGTTTCTCCCAACAAACTTAACCTTTGCTGGGTATTTAAATAATTACAGGGGGCAACCCTGTAGTATGAGGTTTTCACTTTTTGTATATAATCCCATACAAATCCAACTCCAGCATTACTAACCGCTGCGCTGAGCCTGCCGTACAAATCAGTCTTTTGCACTGAAAACACGGTCTGAATTTGCATTTGGTGCCGTGTCATACATTTGCATGCAGGTAAATAATGCATATGTGCTACTGAAGGGTTAGAGGTTTTAACAAATGGAACCTTTCTCACTGAAGCTTGTTCTTCCATTAGGTTTCACTCATGTTTTTGAGTGTACTTGTAAAAGAGGCTAGAAGACCAGCCCATCCGTCAATGCAGTAGACAAATGTGTGCCTGTAATGCTACCATTAAGGCCACAGAGCTAAACGCTACCTTCCCCTGGTTGAAGGGCGTATTATGGGATAGTAAAATTTTACTAGTCTGTGATGGAGATCATTACCTTGTTGGAACCTCCCCTGTCAAGTGCTGGGGCATTTTTAACAAATCAAGTAAAGAAAAAAAAAGGAAAAATTTGACACATCAACAGAAACATGGCTATGCTAATACATGCAAAGGAGTACTACCCACCTACCGTAAACTGGATTACATTAGTTATTCAAATATAAAGACGAAATACAAAAGAGGGAATGGATGTGTGGCAAACATATTATGCAAGAGAGTTTTCTCTCTCTTTCGCACTTTCACTTTATTTCTTTCTGCATTCGTGTTAGCGGAGCATAACTAATCACGAGTTGTACGAGAAATTCAAGCCCTGTAAGTGAAATCGGTCTAAACATGGAAACGTAACTATGAACGTCATGTAACCCGGCTAAATGAGAGCTACACTTTGCTAACCTCGTTTGCGGTAGGACGAACCCTCATTTTTCAATCCCTTACGTTTCAATATACACAAAACGAGCATAAATTGCGTTACAGCCGTGTTGTGCTGCTTTGGCAGTGTCAACAGCCCTGCAGTCTCCCAGCCTACGTGGATCGCCGCCCGGGAGGAGAAGAGGGGAAGGGCCGGAGCAGGTCGTCAGGATTCGTCTGGTCCGACCACTGCCGGTAACCACTTTATCCAAACACAGAGAGGAATGAACTAATAAACAAAGCTAAATACAATGCAGTACTCTGCCCACCCCAGCCTGCCTCTCACTCCACTACATCCCTCCCCACCCTCTAAATGGCAAAATGAATTAGTTACATGTGCATTTCCAGCCCTTTAATTTGGCTACCATACAAAGCGCTGCCGTCGATAAATGAGCCAGAGAGGCTCGGTGACAGTGATATCCATTATGTGTTTAATTATCTTCAAAGTTAAAATGAAGGACTTTTCTTTGCCGCCTAATGAGAAGATGAGACGCAGTATGTTTGAAACACGGGAAGGAACTGACAGGTTAGCCCCAATCCACTTCCCGCTCTCCGCACATGCAAATTGGAGCAATCAGAAAAACTTTTGCGAGAAATATCACGCCTGTTGTTATTTATTCCTTTGCCTTTCATTTCCAAGTCAAATTCCAGCAGGCTAATTTGATATCTTCTCTGAAATGGCAGTCCAAACAAGTCAAGATGATTGGTGCATTCAGAGGAAGGGTTCAGAGGAAAAGGCGTGAATGCTTTTAAATGTCATCAGAAAGTACGCCTGATTGCATTGTGCTCTATTATGGGTCTGTGATTTTGGCGCAGGAATAATCAGTTGCTAATTTTGGGTTTAACATCAGCTTAACTGCCGTGGAAACAGGCCCTTCACTGTCCCCTGCCAGATTATACTCTGGCTGACACAATATTTGAGATGTTTTTGCCTTATCACTCTTTCTGGCTGTGATATGGGATATAGGTTTATTGTATATGTTAACTATTGTGTTTCCAGTTTAATGTGTTCAGTAAAAAGTACTTAAATATTTTAGCACTGCTGGATATGTGTGTGTCGATGTCTCAAAGTCAAACAAAAATGGAAACATAAAAACTCATAGAAGTATCTTGTTTTATTAACTTGTTTGAATGGATAAAAATCTTTTTTAAGTTTATGGTTTGGAAAAAAAAAATTTACTCCGTGTTCAAATTGGATCTCGAGGGAGAGTAATTAACTAGCTGGTGGCAGTAAGAAAGTTGCACAAAATTCATCATTCTCAAGCCAAAGAGGACCATGAAACACAAAGAAGACCATGAAACACGATACTTAATACTTAATACTTTTACCATTTCACCACTGCTACCCATTTCCAAGTTTACCATGAGTTGCTTTTAAGGCTTTAAGTGCATCAGACGTGGCTAAATGTTGTTATTTATTTGTAATAAGCACTTATGCCAGAGCTGAAGGCTAGGAATGTGAGCAGCTGTTTGGGAGACACTGAAACGATGAAGCTATTAAAGCAGCCTACAGCCTCAGTCTTCACTCTCTCTATATATCTATCTCTCCATCTCTCTTCCCAATCCAGCCAGTCTTTCTTCTCTCTTTTCTCCCTCTCTCTCTCTTTCTCCCAACATTAAATAACTTTACTGTTGGCTTCTTCTATTTGCCTGGAATTACCCAGGAACAGTGTAGTTCTCTCCTGGGGCTCTGGCGCAGCAGTGCAGTAATAGTTTCTTCCTCTAATAGGTGTGTGACTAGGCAGCTATATGGACCCTAAAACATAACACAAATCTTTATCTAAAGCCACTCAGGCAGCTGTCTCTCGCTTGGCAACTGCTAACTTCTCCTGTTCCATCATGAAGTGGAGTTCTATAGCTCCCAGTAATCTCTTTCCCTTTTTCTCAGACAAAGACAGAGAGACAGATTTTTTCCAGGTAAAAGGAGGTGTGGGGGGGGAGTGAGGCTGGGCGAGTAATTGGTAGGTTTTGTTTGGGAGGGTTGGTGCTGGCCGACCAGCATCAATCTTTCACTGGCTTTGAGGCCACTTCAAATCAATTTCTCTCTCTGCTGCTGCTCCTCCACTAATCATCTGGCAGAGAAGTACTGAGTAACCTGTGAGGCCTGAACTGTTTTAGACGGGTCCAGCCACGGCAGGCGTTATTCCAGTCAGATTATTGGAAGGGAAATGTGGTGTAAGTCAGATTCAGTCCAGTTATGTTAAAATGACTCTGAAAGTTCAGATGGAGCTTCGCGTGTGTGTAGAGCAGGGCTTGTGTTTCGGGTTGCAGCGAAGGCCTCCTTTGCTGAAACCAAAAGCCATGGTGGTGTAACAGAGGTGCAATTTTCCTGTGCGGGAAATTGTTATGTAAATCCGAGCGGAACAGCAGGGGTGTCATGGTGGAGGGAGTGGGGCTAAACCCGATTGAGGTGCAGAGCGGCTCGGGCCCCGGGCTCTGCAGGGCTGCCGCGTGCGAGTCACCACCAGCGCCAACATCCTATCGAAACGAGCAGCCTCTGTGACATAGCCAGTGGGCGGGCTGAACACCCCACCAACACCTCCCCCCCCTCCCCCCAGCAAGCACAACACCCCACCACACCCTGATATCTCCAATAGGCTGTCAGGCTGGCCAAAACCCCTGGGTTCTCCAGCGTGATATTATATATTCTGCTCTTTGAAAATGTATTTATTTTTGAATGTTTTATTTCCCTGGAGGAAAGGGTGTGTAGATTGGAGATGCTTCCTGTGTCCATGCGTCTCCTCAGCTGTTTGCTGCATTATGGAGGTGCATGAGTACTCCAAGCACGATGGCTTTGTTTATTTTATTGACTTATTTATTCTGTCCATCGACTGTGTAGCCTGTAGCAGGAGCGTGCTTTTCCCCCCTCTGAAATCACCACCTCCTAATTATCTGTCACATTTTCTGCTATCCCATGCCGAAGACACACAATGGCCAATAATTACCCTCCAGCCTGCATCTATCAGTGTGCTTCCATCGATTCGCTCTCCTTCTGCCCTTTTATTCAGGATGTTGGTCTCTCTAGTTCTCACTCACATTCTTTCTGTCTCTTTCATTACTTCTTTCTCTTTCTTCTTCTTATACCTTCTCTCTCTCTCTCTCTCTCTCTCTCTGTCTCTCTCTCTCTCTCTCTCTCTCTCTCTCTCTCTCTCTCTCTCTCTCTCTCTCTCTCTCTCTCTCTCTCTCTCTCTCCATCCTTCACCTAGGTTCAGGAGGCTGAGATTATGACCCACGCCACTCCAGATCCCACCAGGAAACAATGCTCATCATATCCCCTTAGAAATGAACAGTTACAATCTGTCAGGATTGTACGTGTGTGTTTGTATGCATGTACTTGCATGGGTGTGTTTGTGCATGTATGTGTGCAAGTGATTCAGTGTGAGTGTGTGTGTGTGTGTATGTCTGCATGTATATGTGTGTGAGTCAGTGTGTGTGTGTGTGCTTTTATGTGTGCTTTTGTGTGTGTATGTCTGTATGTATGTGTGTGTTAGTGAGTGTGTGTGTCTGTAAGGGAGTGTGTGTGTATGTGTAAGGGAGTGTGTGTGTTTGTCTGTGTGTGTAAGGGAGTGTGTGTGTGTGTGTGTGTGTGTCCCATTGCATGCTGTGACATGCATGACGCGTGTGACAAAGTCATTGGAAACGATGAGCATCTGTCGGGGGGATAAATGAAGATAAATCAAACCTGGTTGGGAGGATGTGATGTTTATTCAGTGCGATCCCCCATAGGTCCAGGCGGGACAGACCAGAGGGGCCGCAAGCACTCGCCCACCACTCCCTCCGTCTCAAAGACACTCATTAATCCATGCATGAAGAACTTAAGTACACAGAGTGTCTGATGAAGATTGATCATTTTTACTGTCATAATTATGGCAAATGCAAACTTGGTTATGGTTAAAAGGAGGGTTTAACATGTTGAAAGGCCCTCCTCCCATGTGAAGATAAACACTGTGCACGAACACACCCTTTTTCCCCCCACAAAGCCCTTCACTAACACTGGAAATGCGGTCGACCCACAGACAGGCACACACCCCACCCCCTTAGCCCTTCCTCTCCCTCCGCACCTCCCCATCCTTGCCTCCTGCTCTGTATGCCCCCTCTACCCTGATGGATGTCATCAATAATGGACAGCCACAGCTCTTTCCCACCTGGGGACACGGAATATCACAGGCGCTTGAAGTGGCAGGCAGTACCTCGCAGAGGTGTGATAATTCACATCCACATTTATACTTTTAAATTCCATCAGCTAGTTTACCTCGCCAAACATGCCACAGGCTGCATAGGGGAGCCGAGGCTGACAAAGAAATGTGAGCTTGATAGCAGCCAAAGAAATCCGCCATGACTACCTCCTCTCAGGCTAACAACCCTCGAATGGCGTGAGTGCTTCAGTAACAGCGGCTCTCTCGGCACGGGCAGCAGGGTGGGGGGTGGAGGTGATGGGGGACGGAGAGATAGAGAGAGAGAGAGAGAGAGAGAGAGTGAGAGAGAGAGAGAGAGAGAGAGAGAGAGAGACTGAATCCAGCGGCTAGGACATAATGAAGCACACCAGGCACAGTGAGCACTGAGGCATGTCACTAGGAATGGCAGTCCCCCTGCCTCCATAGCACTACAAGTGAAGAGAGCACTGGCTCAGAACCCATCTGCAGTCTCTGTTACTGACCCAAGGAAATGTAGATCCAGAGTGAGAGAGAGAGAGAGAGAGGAAGAGAAGGAAACAAAGACAGGAAGAGAGCTGGGAAAACACTGGAATGTGAGAGAGGAGGATATGCAAGCGGAGAAGAAGAGAGATTGATAAAGGACAGTGGGAGGTGGAAAGATCTGAGAAAGAGACAAAGACGATGAGAGACAAAGATGACTTAGGGAGAGATCAGGGAAAGCATCTGGCCAAGAGATGGGCAAGGCAGGGAAGAGGGGGTGCGCAGGGTGGGAGGGAGGGAGGGAGGGAGGCGGAGATAAGGAAATGACAGCAGAGGTGGGCAGCGTGGCGCGGAGATGCGGGAGCTGCCGATCTGTACCATTTAACAGCTCATCAGCACAGTCCCGCCGGCCAGAAAAACCTGTTTCCTCTCAGCGAAGCACATCACCTCCCCTCACTCCCACGCTGGCACAGCACGTCACACAACAAACCCCAGCTCTGGCATGGAGAGAGAAATAACCAGGCCCATTCTCAGCATGCTGTGCCAGGCCAGTCCAACTTAACCCAGACCAAGCCCAGGCCAGTCCAACTCAACCCAACACAACCCAGACCAAGCCCAGGCCAGTCCAACTCAGCCCAACTCAACCCAGACCAAGCCCAGGCCAGTCCAACTCAGCCCAACTCAACCCAGACCAAGCCCAGACCAGTCCAACTCAACCCAGACCAATCCCAGGCCAGCCCCACTCAACCCACTCATCCTCACAGGAGGATAAACTAGATAATTCTGAACTACATGCGTGACCAGCCCGTATCAGAATTTTATTTGTTCTTTTTTATTCACTGTTTACTAACAGTTTATGAACAATGACTGGAGAGCAGGATTTAGCTGGATAGTTTTATTGGTAAATGTTCCTTATGTTCTCATCTACTGGACAATTATGTTACCTGGCTGCAGAATCTCGCTTCATTAAATTCTTATTATATATGATGCATCACTGCTACTTCTGAGAGCTGAAGGAAAATCTGTGTTGTCATTGGCAACCAGTTCTGACAGTGATTGTTCCCCCCCCCCCCCAAAAAATAAAAACCCACCAATAAAGAAAAATAATTAATTTTAATTAATTAATTTTAGGACAGAGTGTTTGTCCTGCTCCCTGCCTAACCTGTCTCTCTACAATCCATTTCCCCTGCTGGCTGGGTCAAGTCAATGGACTGCATTCCCCAGAATCCCTCAGGAGATCACACAATGCAACAATCTCCCAGCTCACTTCTACTTCTTTCTCGGAAATCTCCCGATTTCCTGAGATTTTCTGAGATTTTACACACACACACACACACACACACACACATATATATATATATATATATATATATATATATGTATAAACCTTTTCAGTTCATTCTTGGTGAAGTATTGCCCAGGTTTATTCTATGTGTACTGAGCATTCTCTCTGTTATTTCCATTCCTGTGCTCCAGCCTGGTTCCTCATCTCTCTGTTGTTTCCATTCCTGTTCTCCAGCCTGGTTCCTCATCTCTCTGTAGTTTCCGTTCCTGTGCTCCAGCCTGGTTCCTCATCTCTCTGTTGTTTCTGTTCCTGTGCTCCAGCCTGGTTCCTCATCTCTCTGTTGTTTCCGTTCCTGTGCTCCAGCCTGGTTCCTCATCTCTCTGTTGTTTCCGTTCCTGTGCTCCAGCCTGGTTCCTCATATCTCTGTTGTTTCCGTTCCTGTGCTCCAGCCTGGTTCCTCATCTCTCTGTAGTTTCCGTTCCTGTGCTCCAGCCTGGTTCCTCATCTCTGGTTCTGGTATTTCCCCCTTTGGTGTCCTTTGCTACCTGGATTGATTGTTTTGGCTTTTGAACCTGCACTGGCAACTTGACTGTGTTGCTGTCATGAATCTTCGTATCATGTCACCCTCATCCTGCTGCTGGTCTCTTCCTGTTCTGGGACCATGTTTTTACAAACCTCCTATGTGAATAAACCCACTGTACTGGCATTTTACTGCAAATATCTCACTGTGCTGAGTAGCAGAGCTACTTACTCTCCCTTCAAGGTGTTTGCAATTTTTAATATGTATTCATAGGATGAGCTCACTGATGGTGCCTTAGTACATATATGCTAATATTACATGTATCTCTGTCTGGATTAGTCCCTTTGGTGTCTGTCAAGCTGGAGATGTTAACTTATCTTAAAACATTTCCTCTTTTCATGTATTTAATCCTTCTCCTGCTTTAAGATGTGGAATTTTTGTTTAGTGTATTGGTTGACTGACAAGCTGAGGTGATCTTTTTTTTTTTCTTCTTTCCCTGCGAGCTTTGTTGGCTGTTCCTTGAAATATCCATACAGTATATATTTTCATTTATTTCTCTCTGATCCCGAGGAAAGCAAACAAAGGGGGTTGCATCTCTCTGTTGCTGACACCTGTGATCTTATTTTGAAAGTGCAGAGTGTAATACTGGGTGCATTCAGAGAGAGCTGAGCTGCGTCTGGCTCGGAGACGCTGGCCAAAGCAACTCACACTGTTGTTTCTTTTCGGAAATCCAATTTTCTGCCCTAACCAAGTGGAGCTTTCTGCTTCAGTGGAGAGCATGGACATGGCCAGTCACCTACAGTGTAATTAAAACCAAACAAACTCCATCAATCAGCTGACATTAGTGCAGGAAACACACTCGCATGCACACACACTGAGAGGTGAAATCAGGTTTGGAGTGTTAACGCTGAGCAGTGTGATTACAGCAGCAGAGTGAGTCACAGGGAACCCCTCAGGGAGCTTAGGCATCAGTAGAACATAATGCCACCCCCCAACACACACACACACACACACACACACACACACACACAAATACACTCCCTTGTGCACACACTTGTTCCAATTTAAACATGACCCTGTTTAATACTTTTAAATGCCACTGCGTATTGGTACAGAGACTTCATAAACTAACACATGCTGATGTTCTGCAGATAGTGTCCATTAAATGGTGTTGTGTAAACTCAAGCTTAGGAGAAAACTCCCGTTGTGTGAAACTCCTCCCTTCTAGCTAACCTCTCAACTTCCTTCAGCTCTTCATTACCATTGTAACCTTCTCTGCTGCTGCAGAAAGCATGGCCTCACCTGCCTCTCCCTCAGCTCCTGTCTGCCACAACTGCCATGTTTCGCTGGCTTCTTCTGACTCATGCTATGATCTGTACCATCCTGCTACCCCTGTCCTGCTACACTGGACCTTCTACCCTGGTACCCCCATCCTGCTACCCCAGGCATACCGTCTGGTCCTTCTACCCTCGTCCTGCTATCCGCATCCTGCTACCCTGGTCCTGATGCCCCTGTCCTGCTACCCTAGTACAGCTACGCTAGTGCAGCTACCCTGGCCGTGCTACCTCCATCCTGCTACCCTGGTCCTGCTACCTCCATCCTGCTACCCTGGTCCTGCTAGCCCGATGATCTCAAGGCTCCTGAATCTCCTCCTAGCCATCCCATATACTCTGGGTATGTGGCCTGGCTGTGGTTTTTCAGTGTTTTTTAACACACTGGGATTATTCTATTCGTTTTTTTCCAAATCTCCCTCAGCTCTAAACACTGGCAGGTCTTACCTGCTCAACACAGTGACCCCAGCTGGGCAGTGATAAGGTCCCTCTGTCAGAGGCCGTGGTTCTGGAGCTGCAGTGGTCCAGCCTGCCTTGTGTTCACCTCGCCATCTGTTTCTGACTCTCTTCTCCATTTTCATCTGCCTCCTTTTTCTCAGTTTATTCAAATTCTCCATGTTTTTTTCTGTTTTTGTTGTTGTTATTGTTGTTCTTTTTGATGTTTAGTTAGTAGTGATGTTTAGTTATTCACGCAGCTGTCTGCCCAAGTCTTCTGGTTTGACTGTACTGTATACTGATAGCACTGGTTTAGCTATCTCTGCTAGTCCTTTATCTTCTTATAGAAAACCACTAGGAGATGAATTCATGTCCCATGAATTTCTAGATACGTCCACCCAGTACAAAAAGGTTTCTGCTGTTGGCACTAAGAACAGGTGCATCTCTGATTGATGCCACTCAGCTTTCAAACAGTGACATCAGCCATTTCATTTTCTTTTGCCCAGCAGTGATATCAATACCCCTCGAATACGTAAGAGCTTTTAAAGATAGTAAAAAGATTCAACTGGTAATCCATCGCACAGTATATTTGTCTCTCCAACACTGTCAATGCTTTATTTGCCTCTTCATAGAAACGCAGTGATTTGACACTGTTTGAATGTCAAGCTATAAATATAAAGCTTAGTATAAGATTTTAACCATAACTGAATTGAACAAGTAATACCTGTACATCCTTAATATTCATCCCTTTCACAAGCTCTTATAGTCTTAGTTACGACCAGTAATCTTCTTAACCGTTGCAACTCTTCTCCTAAAAAACACATCATTGCAGTTCATGTTGATATTACTAACAATTCCATCCATCCAGAAGCCCAGCAGGCATGTACATACTGAAACTGGTTAAGATCATGTACATACTGAAACTGGTTAAGATCATGTACATACTGAAACTGATTAAGATCATGTACATACTGAAACTGGTTAAGATCATGTACATACTGAAACTGGTTAAGATCATGTACATACTGAAACTGATTAAGATCATGTACATACCGAAACTGGTTAAGATCATGTACATACCGAAACTGATTAAGATCATGTACATACCGAAACTGGTTAAGATCATGTACATACCGAAACTGATTAAGATCATGTACA
>JAOXYF010000003.1:22305813-22320126 GCA_028565775.1 Sternarchorhynchus goeldii
AGTGACAGGCTAAACAGTAACGGGGGGGCAGGCGAGTGGGGGGGGGGGGGGTGTGACTCACCACTATCAGGAGCAGGAGAGTTGAAGGTGAACATGAGTCACTCACCGTGTTATCAGCGCCTCTTTTGGCGGCAATGTCAGAGCCAAAGACAGCTCCTCCTTTCATCCGTCGGCTGCTTTCACCCAAACACAGCACGGGAGGAGCCGGAGAGGGAGCAGAGAAACCACTAACGGCCTATTGTGTAATTAATGAGGACAGTGTTGATTTCAGCAGATAATTTAGCACGCTTGTGAGCGCTTGACTCCTGGCCTCCACTTACCCCTACTGTGTATCTTTTATGGGCCCTCTAATGTGGGAGGAGAGCGCTAACCTTGGGTGAACACGCGTGTAAACACGATCGCACGTCCACACCTGTACACATGTACGCTGCACACACACGCGTCTGTCCAGTATCGGAGTCGTAGTCTCAGGGCAAACAAGTTCGTCAGTGGTGTGATCTCTGAATGATAATGGGTCTGAGAAAGAATGTTAATTCCACATACTCAGCCTCTGTAAGTTAAAAGTACAGGTCGATCACATCAGAATGTGCCACTTTTCCCCAAACCATCCGGTGAGTGAAAATCAGACATTCTCAGTTGGAAGTGCTTCACACTGCTTGGTAAAGGGTACTAATATGGTGCAGTTTAGATGAGTGGGACTCATCTGGTGTTGATTTAATGCTATGCAGATTACTGCTGGCTATGGAATTAGAGTGCGGATACAGGCTTGTGATGATACACTCATTATAAAGGTCATCTGGAAACCATATACATGAGAGAGAGAGAGAGAGAGAGAGAAAGAGAGAGAGAGAGAGAAAGAGAGAGAGAGACAGAGAGAGAGAGAGACAGAGAGAGAGAAGCAGTTAGAGAGAGAGACAGAGAGAGAGAAGCAGTTAGAGAGAGAGACAGAGAGATAGAGACAGTGAGAGAGAGACAGAGAGAGAGAAGCAGTTAGAGAGAGAGGGAGAGAGAGACTTTTTTCCTTTTTCTTTCATGCCTCCCTGCTCTTGGCAGTGTCGTGGATGACACTGGCATTGTTGAAATGTGTTGTGTTATTTGTGGGTGTGGAGGAGGGGTGGAGGGTCATCGCGTTCGTTCATCTCCTCATGTTCTGATTGAGCAGTGGGGCCCCTTTACACTAAGGTTCCTACTGTCCTATTTATCCTGCTCCGTTCCAGTTCACACGTGCAGCTGCTCCCTCTCCTTTCTTCTGAAGGCTGGTTCATCTACATCTAGCTCAAGTGAAGGAATTCCCTGCGTCTCTGCAGAGCCCCCACCCCACTCCCCACCCCCCTCCACTGGTAAACAACTTACAAAGACCTAAAACATCTATGAGTGGAGAGTTTAGGAAACTTAGGCATCATGCGCCTCCAAGGCTGAACATCTCAGATATTTGCCTATTAGTTTGGCAATAAATATTTGATAAATAAGTAATAAATATTTAATAAATATTTAATAACTTTTTGCAGTTTTTGCATTTATTTATAACTTTTTTCCACATCCATTGGTTGTATTTTTTTTTTTTACCCATATCTCAAAGGTGGAGTAAAACGGAATAATATTCAATGCCAGTCAAGCTTCTGCAGCAAAACGAAATGTTTATTTACATCTGAAAATATTGTGCCGGATCGCCATTCAGCTAGATAATGTGCACTAAGAGGGAGCACGTCCCCCGTGTGATGCATGGCGAGGAGCATACAGTTAAATGAGTCCGTTAGAACTGCATTCATTAACTCACCGAGTCATTATGAGAGGAGTGTCAATGTGCTGCTCTGTGCTAATGAAGTGCTTTGCTACAAGGCTACCAGCATCAGCCAGGACTCCTTCAGCTATGGAGCTGACCTCTGGAAGGCTGCAGTTACACACTGCTGGAACCGGCTACCTCATTGCCCGAAGCTGTTCTCTTGCTGGCTTTGGAGAATAATGATTATTACTTGCTTTGTAAATGTCATCAATGGCTGTGTTCCATACCCAGATATTGCACATTCGTGTCGGTTACGCAATTTAGAGTCATTTTATCTCGTTTAGAATTATGTTGTCCCACACATCATTAATGCTTTCCTGCTCAAGACGGGCTTGTTGGATTCAGCTCTGTAGTGCGCTCACTCCAGAGAGAGAGTGTACAGCATGGAACTGTATACCCTACCATGACTTGGACCCCATGGAAGTATATGATACAGGTCTCTAGCACTTCACCACTGCTCCCTTGTTGTTGCCTGTGTCCCGAATGTGTGTGTAACATTTTCCTGGATCACCCCTGTAAGCCTGCCTGTCCTGGTGGCCTGTCTAAGGGTGACTGCCTCCGTTTAATTAAAAAGCTACACACACCGTGAAGCACAAGAGCCCCTGACCACACGGCAGTCTGCATAAATAATTCACCAGCCGATGTGCGGTTTAGGGCTTTCAGTAATGAGCTCAAAGTTAGCCGCAGGGAGCTAAACAAACCCGCCCAAGTGCCCCCTCCAAGGGGCCCAACCTTGGCACGTACAGAGCAGGATTCCAAACGTTTGGCCCACTGGTAAGCCATGTGAAACCCCTGTTACCTGCGGTGCAGAAGACAGTAAAGCCCTCATACTTATGGAAAACTCGTGGAAAGACGAGCGCTTGGTCAAACGGCAGTGTAACTCGAGTCTGAAAAGACCTTCCTCCCAAGTTTAGCACAAGAAGCTCATTAAATACCGCGACACTCTGTGTCCCCCATGCTGCTGGATTGGTCTGAACTAGAATCCTAGCCTGAGGTAAAATTGCCTTTTAATGAATGAAACATTTCGTCCAGATGTAGATGCAAATTCTCTCATATGCATTTTTGAGCAAAGCTTTTAGATCTTAACACGTGACACACTGTTGTCCCTGAAGAGAAGAAATTGTACCAGTTGCGAAGTTCCAACCAATAAACAGTACAGTAATGAATGATGAAAAAAACAACTATATGCATCTAATTCCAATTGGACATCAAATGAGATTTTAAAGAGATTTCCCAAGCGATACATCATTGTGCATTTCCTTGGCCATTTAAGGCTGATTTCTTGTCACAAGTGCAATT
Organism: Sternarchorhynchus goeldii; assembly: GCA_028565775.1. Taxonomy (NCBI): domain Eukaryota; kingdom Metazoa; phylum Chordata; class Actinopteri; order Gymnotiformes; family Apteronotidae; genus Sternarchorhynchus; species Sternarchorhynchus goeldii. The sequence continues at coordinate 22,308,896 of JAOXYF010000003.1, forward strand.
ATCAATCATGCCATCACATAATTTCCAGATTTAAAAGGATGGGTGAGAGGGGGAGAAAAAAAATGAACAAAGATAGATCATCAGAAAAAGAGCAGGAAAAAAAAAATCTGTCAAGGGTATTATAGAAGGGGCTCAAAAAGGGAGTCATGCATCAAAGCACTGGACAGCCATTTGTTAGAGCAGAATAATAGCTGTGATATGTGTCAGCCCCTGTGACCTGGCAAACAATAAAGCAAGTTCAGAGCTGGCAAAGAGCAACGACCTTGTGCTGCTGAATCCCGCCCAAAAAGAGGGGGGGGGGGGAGAAGGAAGGAGGAGAAACAATTACAATCTATATAAAGTCTGATCCTGTCCTCCACAACTCGCTCGGGAGAGAGAAGATTGCTGTCTGGTTCCCTTTAGAAAAACTCTTTTTCACCAGACGCTGGGCATGGAAGTCCCTCTGTGAGATTGGTGCTTCCACAACAGTAACAAAACCTGGAGAGCAGTCTCTCTGTCTCTCTCTCTCCCTGTCTCTCTCTCTCTCTCTCTCTCTCTATTTCTCTCTCCCTCTCTGTCTTTCTCTCTCTCACTCTTTCTTTCCCTGAATCAACCAGACTTCTCACTTAGACTTGTGGTGCATTCATTGGTCCACCATTTGAGGACATCATTCTGAGCACATTGTATGCTGTACAGTTCTAGTCTGTACGAGTTTAAGCGTTGCTGGTTGTATGTGCAGGGGTATCAAGAAACTCATAATGGGAACAAATGTTAAGTAAAAGTTCAAAATGTTACAGGCAGTGTTAGGAAAAAAAAAACCTCCTGACTCCTTTGTCGTTCCATTTTCTCAACCTTTCTGCCTCATTTATACTTTTACATGCAGTGCTGGTAAAGGCAGTTTCAAATAATCAGGCTTTGTAGAAAATAGAAAGCACAGAAATGCTGTGTAATTCATTTTTAAGAGAAGTAGCTTTAGCTTTATGTACTGTATGCATGCACATTTGCATAATATACTATTCACAGTAACATAACAATGCAATAAATTAGACAGAAGGCATAATTTAAGCAAGACATAACCTTGTACTGAATTGTACTTGTACTGAATAATGCAAGGCTATGTATAAAACCCCACAGTCCTTTATAGTTGATTAACAGTTTTCTTCTCTATCATAGTTCTGAGAGATTTTTATCAGATGCGGCGTTGCAGAGAGAATATTGGATGCAGGATGGGACCTATTCCTACTGGCACACCTGTAGAACCCCCCCAAAAAATCCATCTCTTGTACGACAAATTGTAAGGGCAAATCAAAGAGAGCCATTCAGCAGGCTCTTAGACGGAAGGGCACAAAAGACACCCACACACTGCATACTTTGTGCTCTCCAGATAAAGGTGTGTGGAAATGGCAGAGCAGGGCCAGCATTCACACTGCTCCACCGGGGCGAAGGGTGTGAACGAAGTCATTGAGGTGTTTCGGCCGTCTCTGAATGGAAGGATAGGGGTCTTCAGGCCGAACGAAAGTACTGCTGCACGGACCTTAGACGTGCGGCTGAGAAATGGGAAAGATGACCGTCTCTCTCTCTCTCTCTCTCTCTCATCCCCCCTGTCTCTCTTCCTCCGTCTCTCTTTCTCTTTGTGAGCTGATCTTTATGTGTGCCATGGCTGACCGTAAAATCACAATGCCTCACAGCTCCAAGTGCAATAACTCAGGCCTGCAGCCGAGCCGTTCGTTTTTACTTTGGCCTGGATGCTATACAGATCTATTTGTTCACATGCTCCAGTGAGCATTGAAATGGATCTAACTTAATGGTCGGGTGGCTGACCAAAAATGTTTGATCCTATTAGAATTGCTTGGTGAGTCTGCCAAGTATCAAGGCAAGATTATGACATTAAACAATAGGCATTTTTATGTTATAGAGCCACGTGTGCTAATTATTTTAGCATTAATTAGATTTACTAGTGAACTGTGGTACTGCCCCATTTTTATGACCTACTACTAAGTTGTATGTCCTACCAGAGTCATCTTTCCCCAGAGAACTGAAAAGTCCTTAAACACATTGGAGATCTTTAACAGCTGATACAATAGAGTGTCTTTAACTGATTGTTCCCACAGACCTGCTGAGCTCTTTAAGTGAAAAATATGACTAGAGTTCCAGTGGTAATACAAGGTTATTGATTCCTCATATGGAGAACTTCATCCAGATAAATCCCAGAGCAGTGCTATTACTTATGATAATGATTATTGCATATGTGGGTCTATTTTTAGCCTCCAGCCTGCATTAGGAATGTCAGGGTGTGAGTTAGGAGTTTGCACTCTGAAGTTGGCACAAGTACTTGAGAAACTGGCAAGGAGTTTGTGCATCTGCTCAGCCCATGTCACAGGATACGGCCTTTAAATAATTAACTAAGGCACAGGAATAGAGTAAAGAGAAGCAGAACTATTAGGAGAAGAGGTAGGAGTGCCAGGATCCAGGTGAAAGTTTGGAATGCTGCTTTAAAATCTTGGGTAAACAAAGTTGAAGTTAAATTTAAGTTAAACAAAGCCATACTTGTCATATTTAGTGTTATGCATTTGCTGCTTTGTAGAAATAATTTGTTTTTCAAAATCTAAATTTTCTTATGCAGTTATTACTTTGTAGTAAGCATGTTTTGCAAAATCTTGGAAAAGTGAAGAAATAGTTTGATTTCCCTGCACAAACGCTGCACAGTGAGACCGTTTCCAGCATTACCTTTATCTGAGAACATCAGTGGTGACAGGTGGGAGGGGTACTGATGTTATTTTGCATGCTTTGATGAGAGCACCTGCCAAACAGGTGATGCTATGGTACCGTAGGCTGGAATGGGGTCACATGGGTCACTCAGAGGTCACATGGGCTGTTGAAGAGTACGAGTGGGATGCTGTCCTTAATGCCTCTGGTTTGCATTTACTGCGCTCATTTGTCAGAGGATGGGACTTGATAAAAACCAGACCTGTCACAGAGAGAATCTGGAACAACGCAGCCTGTCTGTCTGGCAGGACTGAAAGGCAGCGTGTGCTTCATTTCTTCCCAAATCCTCGTGCTGCGTTACGACCTTGACTTCATCTCTCCTGTCTGTCCAACCCTACTTTTTTTTCCTCTTCTCTATCACTTCCTGTAGTTGACACCCACTCAGAGAAGCTTCTGAAGAATTCAGCTCAAAATATGCCCTCCTACATTCTAAAGTCCTAGGGAAAAAATAGCAGCTGATGCAGATTAGTTAGTGGTACTCAGTGAATGTGGATATTGTGTTCATGTACCTGAATCTGTAACAGTTCATGTAGTGGAAATGCTCATGTAGTGTAAACACGCTGTAAAATATCATTCATATTTGTTATTTTCAGTAGGTAAAAAACATTTGAAATGTGAAAGTGTTAAGGGTTTTGTTCAGCTGTGTTTGAAACGCCACAGCCAGGTTCTTCATGTTTATGGGGCCTTTTGCACAGAGACAAGGTTAGAGTAGCGTGGCACGTTAAGCCGGATAGTTCCTCCTTGTATTATGAGATGAAACACCTTGATAGTGAGCACAGTGTTAACACACCATCTGGAGGGTGCTGTCCTTTGTGGCATGGTTGGAGCTTGGCTGTCTGGCTTGTTGACTAATATTTCTCCAAAGAAAAATATAGAACAGAAGCAGAGAGATGTGAAGGACGTGTGGGAGGTGCGGCGGCGGCGGTGGTGGTGGTGGGTGGAGGAGGGGGGGGGGGGTGGAGGCGTCTGTGCCTTCAATCTGAAAACCTCTGTCTGCACGTGCAGCAAATAAATTCATCACCCAGCATGGATGTCTTGTTCTGACACTAATTTTAGGACCAGAGCAGTGGGTAATGAACATATTCGAAGACAAATGGAAAACTCTCGCATCCGAAGCATTTGTTGAGCCCATTTGCATTCTGCAGATCACCACGACAACACCTGGTGTCTGGGGTATGAGGACGGCACCAAAAGTATGTCTCTGAACACCACACCATCAGCCTATTTCTTGATGACAATGCGATTGTCCTGTTCCTCCTGCTTTAGATGGAGTCCTCTCTTTAATGTTTGGGCCTCAGTACAATAAGTGGGTTTGGGCCCGAGGACCCGAGAATAAACCTGCAGAAGACGTACAGTGAGTTACGCTGTGTATGCCCTCGGGTGTCTTCATGGGTCAGTAAAAGGTTTGTTTGAGTACCATTGTTCTCTGCGGGTTGCAGTAAGACACACGGGCCCTGCTCAGAGTAGCTGTCTGGGCTGTGATGAATAGCTAAGCTTGCAAAGTGTGTGGCAGGCAGCTGGGGACATGAAGACGAGCAAAACTTTGAACTTTTTTTTTTTTTTTACCTTAATCAATATTACTCTCCTTCAGGCTGAGCTTAACAGTGCTTCGTGAAAGTCTTACCAATGCACTGCCAAATAGAAAAGTCATTCTCGCAGGCAGGTGTTTCTGTCACATGTTAACATTTTATCACTGATGCCATCTTGACAGTTTCCCATGGCAATGCTCTGATAATGGTTATTAACACAAAAACACACAAAAAATCCATATTCCACAACTTGTTGTTTGTCAGTTTGACAGTCCTCTGTATTAGCGACAGTATCTGCCTGCGGGATGAGAGGCAATTACTCTGAGACTCTCAATTAATGAGCTCCCCAAAACTGTTGTCATTATTACTATAGAACCTTATCAAACATTTCCAGGGCTCTCTCTACCCATCTCTGGCACAGAAACCATATGTGTTTTAAGCAGTGGAGCCATTATCATCCTTAGTCCTTCTAAAGAAAAAGCTTCGGCATGTTTTCAGCAGGAGACTTCGCTTGGAAACCCATTTATTCACCACATAATAGAATTTTCAGCACCAACAAGTGCCAAAACATGGTGCTTGAGGTTCTGCAAGAAGGCTTCAAGGATGGGACTTTCTTTGCAAAATATTAGGCTTTCAAGTGTTTATCTTTGGCAAGGTAATTGAAAATGTGAGGCAAAATATGTACAATCTGGCTTAGGCTGAACACAAATGATCTTTTGTTCTGCCCATTATTACATATGACAAAAACAAAAAATAAAGCCTCCCAATGGAGAGATAATAATCTGTTATCAGATTATCTGATATTATTTACATTTGTGACTCATTTTTGCCTCCCAGTTTCCTGGTGTTTGCATTTGCATGACTATACCAGAGTTTGAGATTTACACGTCCTGCTAGCACATCCCTTCACACTGCTGAAAATTACAGGTGTCTATTTTGGAAAATGTCTGTGAATATCATCTATATAAGATTACATGTTGTATTCACTTTACTAGGTTCACTTGCTCTATAGATGGGCCTAACAGGCTTTCATACTTTGTAAAGTCATTTGTAAGTTAATTCATTACTCCTAGTATAACTACTATACTCAAAAATACAGGTAATTTTATCCTACAAAATTTATGTGCTAGTCTGACACACATTTGTTGTTTTTAAGTATTACACATGGCATATGTGAGTCTTACAGGACATGTAGAGACTTTTACATGTGGGAACACTTGGATAATACTGCTAGATGTCTGATGCTGAGACAGAATGTGACATTGTGATAGGGAGAGAGAGAGAGAGACAGAGAGACAGAGAGAGAGAGTAACCTACAATGTTTCTGTCTCAGTGACAATTGAAATGAGTTGCCATGGAAGCTCACAGTTGTAGTTCGGAGTCTTACACACAGACTCAGTGGGATCCAACGAGATCCTCCGGAATCTTCAGCCTTTGTCTGTTTCCTCTGGTGTTTGAAAAAAAGTTGCTGCTCAGGCATCGTCTGATCAAGGCCTCATTGCAAGGTCTGATTTCCGGGTCTGATTCCATATTGGTTATTAACTATATTAAAGCTATGAGCAAATTTCACAGAGTTTTTTATACAACCTGTATGCACCTTCATATAATTATATTTCACTTCTGTTAATCTTAACATTAATCAAGCACAAAATATTTTACTGCTTCTTAGCGACGGTGTGCCCATCAAAGGAACATTTACTGCCTTTAGCATTTTGCTAAAGCAGCCTAGTTGCTAAAGGACATACTTGCCCAAAGCCTGCCTTAGATGCCTCCTTTGGTTATTTCTTGTTTGGTCTTGAACAAGGCTGTTTCCACCTTTGCTTCTCTAACTATGTAAGTTTTCTTCCCCCATGTTTTAGGCAGTTCCATCTGCTTTACATATTTAATGTGACAGTTACAACCTGTTCATTGCACCAAAAACCTGCATAGTTTCTATCAAAATGTGATAGTTGGTCTTTAGGTGTGGTGCACATCTATTAATAACCAGAAAAACAAACATACAGGAGGCAGCAAAACTCTGTTCCAGATTACGTAACATCCCTAAGGGTAAAAGCAGGTTTATGTGGGTTTATTATGTATTGCATAATATGATGTAAAATCAGTGTTTAAACACGTAACTGATGCCGAAATGGAGTTGACACTGCAAACTGTTCAGTGTGGATTTCAAGCAGGGACTTCACTGGTACATTAATTCATCACATACTTCATTATAGGCATTGCATATAGCAGGCCTGGCCTCCCAGAGCTCTCTCTCCCAGCACTCCACTGTTCCTTTCTGATGCAGCCGTTCAGAGGGTCTGCCGATTGGCTTGGCAGGACTCCGTTAAAGGTCGGACTTTGTCTCTCTTTTTTGCCTGCGGCCATCTCCCTGTCTTTTCTCCTCCACCAGCCTTGCTCTTCTCTCTCTCTTTTTTATTTTGGGTCTTGGCAGCACTTCAGAGTCTCTCATTTATTCATCCAATGATTACGTCCCTCCATTTCTCCATAAACCCAGGGAGATCTGCAGGGATTTTAGCACTTGACTTTTGTGGAAGTGACACAGCCAGCATAAGTTAAATAGTAAGTCTGACTTATAGAAGGTATTGTATATATAATACTGATAACCCAGTTGTCATTTGAAAATCTGGAATGAAGGCCTTCCCACATCCTCTCCGAGGATCATGTCAGAGAGCACATGAACAGGGTTCTGAACTTTAATCTAATTCTGCTCTGGGCTGTTGCAAATATATAATTTCAAATTCAGTTGTTTTTGATAGATATTTAAATATGTTTTATGTTCCATCAGTTTTAATCTTAAAATGTCAAACAAACTATGCCACAAATGATGAATTTTTATATGTAATATATAAAATATCATATATAAAATATCATATCATATAAAATATGATGGAATTTACCATTGCAAGCTCTTTGAACAACACATGAACTACTTTTACTCTATATACTAGGTTTTCCGTCAGTCAAATTCACATCATTTACATATTGAAAGCCCTCATGGAGTTCCTATAGAATATCAGGACAGGGGCAGGTTGTGTGTGTGCTCCAGTTAACACGCACTCTGCAGTATGACCGATTGCCCTATTAGCAGGGTTTTCTTGTGGTTCATACACTGAGAAATCAGAATAGTTAAATGGAGCAGAGGGTCCTGAGGGCCTGTACAATCAGGCACAGCAAATGAGGCACACAGTGAAAGGGGGAAAAAAGAAACCGCACTTGCTAAAAAGCGCTGACATAGCCAAAAAAAACAAAGACCACTGCCCCCCCCTCCAAATTAGCAGAATTTTGGTGCTCAGTGATGCCCATCTAATTGCAACTAAATTTGACGGAACTTAATGTGTCCTGGTGGAAAATGTAATTTTATGTATTATGGATATAAGCTTTAGAATTGAAGCCCAATTAATGGGGTTGATTGATGCACCAGTGGGTTTAACATAATTGATTACATGAAAAAAGTGATTATATGAAATAAATAGAAAGTGTGAGTGACCAGGTCCTCCGGCAAGATAGTGGTTGTCTGGTCAGAATGGACTGATGAATGTGTTTGGACGATTTAGGGTTTTCTTTTGTGTTTAAATGCCATTTGGTCAGTTAAATGACATCACTGGTCTACACCTTGTAATGGAAGTCTGGAAAAGTAGTGAACGTCACATATTTGGAAAGAAATCACTGATTATTGGCCTTAGAAAGTTGACACTCATATTTTTCAGATGTCATATTTTTTGACTGATCTGTAAAATGTTGTCAGCAGGATGACCTTGCGAGCCTTCCTGTCAATTTCCTTAAGAGTTTTTCCCATGGGCAGGTCCATCAGTGGACACCTAGCAATGTGCTTTGACAGACCAGCTAACAGTCTGAGCAAGTAACGTGTAGTCATTTGGTCAATAGGATTTCTCTTTGATTTTTATTTGAACTCACACACCAGCACTTGGAGAGTCCACATGTTGAAAAGAGTTCTGTTAGACAGGCAAGGTCAGACATGGATCTACAATTATGTACTGGGAAGAAGCCCAAGAGTACCAGAGTACTGACTCATCATGATTTTTGGCAGAAGCACGCACTGAAGGGGAACATAAGAGCTCTTTACCAATATATCTGACTGTTTCTGTCCTCCCTTTGAGCGCAAGGTGCTTTAACGTAAACTATATATCTAGCATCATAGTGAGGACATACCCTTTTAATTGTTTGTGACAATGTATTGTGTGTTATACACCTCTGCTTATTATACATTATGCTTAGTTCCCTTATTGATGTTATTAGTTCAGACAGGAAGAAGCTTCTGCAGAAACACTGAAATCAGCCCAGTCAGTTATGAAAAGTTAGTAAAGTTAAATTGAATTCAAATCCCATTCATTTCAGTGTAACCCAGTTTGTTGGAGGGGGGGGGTCTATTTCCCATTCGAGTAGAGTCAGCAGGGCTAATCAGGTTAAAGATATCTTTCATTTTATTATTTCTAATTTCAGTTCCAGAAGTATAGCTCAGTTCCCTTCAATAGTTCAGGCTTTAATCATGGAAATTCCAGACGTGTGGAATGCTGTTCACGTGGAAAGTCCAAATGTGTGCAATGTTGTTTCGGTGTGAATTAAAGTGGAGTGAGTCTCTCTGAACTTCACCTTTGTTGCATGAGAAGGACTGGCCAACCACGCCACTCCCAACTGCCCTGTTAGTCTGTGACAAACTCCACTTTTTTTTAGTCCTGCTTTTAAGAACATCTCATTATTTTGAGAGTTTCATAGCTGAGTGCCATTTTCTTAAAGGTAGATTAATTTTGTCAATATATAATGAGGGTCTTGAAGTCAGCTCAACAGGAAATGAGCATGTCAAGGCCTATTTTTCAGAAGCAGGAAAGAAACTCATCTCCTGCTTTTTCATCCTTTTCTCCACAGATGCACAGCAGTCGTGACTGTGAGTTAAAATTAAATCTTTGGATTTGATGTGACTGAACAAGGGCTTTTAATGAGATTAGGTAATCTTTCTCTTATTAAAACCTAAATATCTATAACCTTGGAACACGATTTATGAAAGCTTCGTCTTATAGAAGACATCACATTGGGGAGATTGAGATTTTTCGTGTGAGATTTGCATTCACTTGCACCAGATGCGTGACAGGTTACATTCTCTACGTGATATGGATTGGTAAACTAAAGGATGAAATTCATTAGATATTTTGATGTTTTACTGATATGAAGTAGTTCCCAAGCAAAAAGTTAGGCTGAAATGAGCATGTCCAATTCATCTTTGATTCTGGCATTTAAGGAGTGCATGTAATATAATTTCCACATATTACAAGCCACAAAGCGAGAGCTTCTCAAGAAGATCGGCAGAGTTCTTCCAGAACCACTACGTTTCCCGTTCATCTGAACAGTGTAGCACAGGTGCATCTGCATTCAGATGACGCTTTCGACTCGGAGATATTAAACCCAACAGGGGGTGTCTCCACAAGACGTGGGCTTTTGATTTCTGCATCGGGATGTTGCGTTTCGTGACAGATAAAAGAGAAAGAGCTGGGAGCTCAAGCATGCAGGATGAAGGTCCTGAGCAGGGGCGTCTGCCCGAGCCTGTTAGCTCTGCCGCTGATCCCTCACTGGGGATCAAACACCACATTCACGGAGGAGGCCTGATGTGTTTGACGAGCCATTCAGTCTGTCGAACCTACATCAGTTGCCCCCCCCCTCCTCCCCCGCACATGGAGGTATAAAACAGAGAGGAAGAGGAAGCACCTTCGCATAATCTGATATTTCAGTAATGAAAACATCAGGGGTTCAGAACGACAACGGGGACTGACACGCCCACGGCGATAATATGGTAATATGGTGAATAGTAATTAACTATGTTGCTTTCGCCGCAAAGCCTGAATGTAGAAGGGGCTCAAGGGTGGGCTACGTGAGAGCACTGTATGAGTAAATGCTTACAAATAAAACCCTTTATCCACCCAGAAAGGCTGTGCATTTACTTCATTTCTATTCACGGCACCAAGCTACTTTTTCGGATCCACTCCATCCTGGCATTCTGTTGTCTAGCATTCCCTAGCAGACGCTCCACCCTGTGGGATTATCATGTATCTTCTTCCACTTGGAGCACCTCATTCACTGGGCCCCACTGAAAGCCTTAAACCTTCCTCCTCTTAATCTCGTGACACTTGGATAACTGGATATGGCTTACGGCGCAGACACAATTCCTGCGCGTGTGATTGCATTGCTCCCTTCTGATGGGTCCCCAAGTCCAATGTTCTGGGTTTTTTTAGGGGGGGGGTTGTACTGTTAGTTGTGTCATCTCACAATTTATCGCTCGGTGACCGGACAGATTCGGATTGAAAGGTTTTGAAGTCTGTCTCTCAATTTTCTTTTTCTCTCTTTCTTTCATTCCAATTTTCCATTTCTCTCTTTCTTTCAGTCCAGTTTTTTATTTGATTTTAACTTGCTTATAAATTGCTAAAATATTTCACATCTTATGCTTTACATACATTCAGCCAGCAGAGGAAAGGTTGATAAATTGCATTAACCAATTATATTATCTTGTTAAATGTTTTTGCAATTTGCATCAGGTTGTATGGCTTTAAAATAACTATGGCAGTTTATAGTGAGCATGTTTTTATGGCAGACCCTCTCTCTCCCTCCTTTCCCTCTCTCCCTCTCTATCTCTCCCTCTCTCTCCCTCCTCTCCCTCTCTCTCCCTCTCTATCTCTCCCTCTCTCTCTCTCTCCTCTCCTTCTCTATCGCTCCCTCTCTCTCTCCCTCCTCTCCCTCTCTCTCCCTCTCTCTCTCCCTCTCTCTCTCCCTCCTCTCCCTCTCTCTCCCTCTCTCTCTCCCTCCTCTCCCTTTCTGCCTCTCTCTCTCCCTCCTCTCCCTCTCTCCCTCTGTCTCTCTCTCCCTCTCTCCCTCTTTCCCTCTCTATCTCTCCCTCTCTCTCTCCCTCTTCTCCCTCTCTCCCTCTCTATCTCTCCCTCTTCCTCTCCCTCT
>JAOXYF010000003.1:22398560-22416687 GCA_028565775.1 Sternarchorhynchus goeldii
AGGGAGAGAGAGAGATAGGAGAGAAGGGAGAGAGAGAGAGAGGAGAGAAAGAGGAGAGAGAGAGAGAGGAGAGAAGGAGGAGAGAAATAGGAGAGAGACAGGAGAGAGGGGATAGAGATAGGAGAGAGACAGGAGAGAGGGGAGAGAGAGAGAGAGAGACAGGAGAGAGGAGAGAGAGAGACAGGAGAGAGGAGAGAGAGAGAGACAGGAGAGAGAGATAGAGAGAGGAGAGACAGGAGAGAGAGAGAGACAGAGAAGGGAGAGAGGAGAGAAAGAGGAGAGAGAGAGATAGGAGAGAGGGGAGAGAGAGAGATAGGAGAGAGACAGGAGAGAGGGGATAGAGATAGGAGAGAGACAGGAGAGAGGGGATAGAGATAGGAGAGAGACAGGAGAGAGGGGAGAGAGATAGGAGAGAGACAGGAGAGAGAGATAGGAGAGAAGGGAGAGAGGGAGAGAGAGAGATAGGAGAGAAGGAAGAGAGGGAGAGAGAGAGAGAGAGACGAGAGAGAGAGATAGGAGAGAGACAGGGGAGAGAGAGACGAGAGAGAGGGGAGAGAGAGACGAGAGAGAGAGGAGAGACAGGTGAGAGAGAGAGAGACAGAGGAGGGAGAGAGGAGAGAGAGAGACAGGAGAAAGGAGAGAGAGACAAAAGAGAGGAGAGAGAGAGAGACAGGAGAGAGAGATAGAGAGAGGAGAGACAGGCGAGAGAGAGAGAGAGGAGAGACAGGCGAGAGAGAGAGAGAGAGAGAGAGAGAGAGAGAGAGACGGAGAGAGAGAGATAGGAGAGAGGGGAGAGAGATAGGAGAGAGACAGGAGAGAGGGGATAGAGATAGGAAAGAGACAGGAGAGAGGAGAGAGAGACAGAGGAGGGAGAGAGGAGAGAAAGAGGAGAGAGAGAGACAGGAGAAAGGAGAGAGAGACAAAAGAGAGGAGAGAGAGAGAGACAGAGAAGGGAGAGAGGAGAGAAAGAGGAGAGAGAGATAGGAGAGAGGGGAGAGAGATAGGAGAGAGACGAGAGAGAGAGGAGAGACAGGCGAGAGAGAGAGAGACAGAGGAGGGAGAGAGGAGAGAAAGAGGAGAGAGAGAGACAGGAGAAAGGAGAGAGTGACAAAAGAGAGGAGAGAGAAGAGTGAAAGAGACAGGAGAGAGGAGAGAGTGGCTAAGTGGAAACGTTCCATCCTGTCTCCTGTCTCAGCCACACACACACACACACACATACATACACACACATATATATACAGAGATAGACAGATAGATAGATAGATAAGCGTTATCATTGTTCAAAATGCATATTCACACATGCAAATACTCAGTGATGGTCCACAAGAAAGCACATTTAGGCACTTGCTTAAATGTGTGCAGCTGAAGTAGTTTTGACATGGTATGTGTATTTAAGCTCCACAGCCATGAAAGAAGTGCATCAATTTAAAGAGGATCTAATATTCCTAATCTCTGAAAAAATGCTTTAAATCCATGATCAAGTTCAGGTCTCTCTGTCTCTGTTTCTCTGTTTCTCTCTCTTTTTTTCTCTCAGGTGGGTTGACTGATGGCAGCAGACAGCACTTTTCTCCAAAATGCTTTTAAGGAGCAAAGCCTGGCTTAATGGGTCGGGCCTGGCGCCAGTGACGGGTCGTGTCAGGGTCAGTGGATGTTAACCTCTTAAAGAGCACCCAGGGCCGAGCTGCAGATCGCAGCGTCTCTCAGCCATCATTAGATAATGGCATTGAAGATGCTGGGAACCCCCCGGGGAGCAGGGCGAGATTAGAACGTGGCGATACAGCAGACGTAGCCTGTGTCAAATGTCAGATACAATGTGCCGGCTGGCCGTGGAAACAAACATTTGCTCTTGTAATCTGCTAGGGGTCTTTGTAATGCTCTTAAAATTGCCAAGTGTCCAAGTGTCGGAGCCTCAGCAGAGTTGGGTGTTTAATTGCCCCCCCCCTCACCCCCACCACTACTCACAGCGTGTAACGTGTTTGTGTGGGGAGAGACACCTGCAGCCTGCCTGTCTGGCTTTAGCGGTAATGACTCCACCATGTCTTCAGCATGGAGGATGTCTCTGTGTCCCTGTTACCAAGGACGCGGTGAACTTTAGTCTTATGCACACATCTCAAATGTGCATCTCGGAGCCGGGGTACAGATTCCCGAGCGTTGGAGGTTTTGATACTTGTTTGATTAAACTCTGTGTCTCCTGTTGTCAGACCTGCGTCGCTCAGCATTCCCGGATCCAGAGCGCTGTAACATTCCCTGCGATTATGGCCCAGATTTGGGAAGCCTGGCATTGAAACTCATGAGATTCATGTCCCAACAAAATATCAGAGGCAGCCAGAGAGTTTGACAGTGTTGGTATATTTTGGCCTCATTGTGCCCTGCTGAGCTATTCGCACATTCTAAATATTTTTTTGATTTGTGTTTGAGGCATTATGACTGGTCAGCTGTCTTGGTTATGCAGTGCAGTATTTGAGGTGTGGGACTGTGGAATGTCAAAGCGCAGATATATTTCTTAAGGTGTTATTCCCATATTAGACTAATTACCTGTGCATTAATCGACCATTATGATGTGTGTTTTGATTGATTCTGTCGAGTGTTAAATTCAGTTGTAATTTAACATGGAAAATACAGCAGTTAATTACAGTATGTTTGATGCGTGTCACACAGCATCGGATTTTGCTCTGTCACCACTAACAGTGCTGTAACTGGAGACTTTAGAGGCTCACCCACTGCATACCATGTTCCCATCAGCTGTCTAGGGTTAGGGTTAGGGTTAGCGTTAGGGCTAGGTGTGGGGAAAGAGTATTAATCCATTATAGCCAATTAATAAGAACTATATATATATATATATATATATATAACTATAGAATGAAATAACTAAATTAGATATCAATAACAATGCAAGTGCTAGTATTTCGTACTGCGTTCAGGCCTTTATCTGTGTGATGGGGTCTTGCAGTCTTGTGTTACAGCCTGAGGTCTTTGAAGAGCATTAAAGTGTATAGGTGTGTAATATGGTATGACATTACTGATGAAACATTCACTCCTTCTTCCAGTGGCATTTTCTCATGATGATTTTGCAACAGATTGCATCTGTATACGAGTATGAGTGTGACAGCTTCCTTTATGGGTTTTCCTCTGGTCCAGGCCTGTGTTTTAAACGCCGTGGACTTCTCCCATGGCACTTCTTTAAACTGGGACAACAGGTTGTTTATACCCACTTGTAGCAGTTGACAGTCGCGCCGTTTTTGCAGGAACACCTCATAAAGCATGTCAGAGCTGTTCCCCTGCTCACTTTGCAGTCCCTCTGGAGCATTAGCTCTGCAGAAAAAGTGCAAGAAATATAAGTACATGATATGAAGTTTATGGGGCCTACAACGCATCTGAGACTGACTGATTGTCCAATCATTTCATGTAATTGCGTGCACCTGGTTTGGCAGAAGGAAAACTGGTCCTAAGTGACTTTTCTGCCTCCACAAAGCACAGTTTTTCATGTGGAAAGAGCCAACACTGTCACTCGATGCGAGAGTGAAATCATTACTTCTTCCTTGCCACAATCTCAGATGTAATTTAGCGAGAAGCTCCATGGCATCGGCAGTTGCCGGAGCTCCCGTTCTTGGCACTGCCAGTTTGGCTCAGGCCTGGATCTCATCTCTCTCTCTCTCTCTCTTTCTCTCTCTCTCTCTCTCTCTCTCTGCAGCCTCTGTGACTGCAGGGCATTAGCAGGTGGCTTCTGGCCCCTCTGTAACACCTTCCTCTGGGAGCAATCAGAGGCTCTGTGGGGCCAGACACCCAGACGCCGCAGACGGCATCAAAGAGCGGAGCCGTGCTGATATGACAGGGAGGTGAGGCGTCTAGCCGTGGCACAGGTGCTCGGAGGAGATGTGGGTCAGGAGTTGTGGATCCCCTGACCTCTGATTAAAGAGATGAGTCTGGTGGATGAGTCTGGAGAGAGGAATTATAGGAACCCAAACAGAAATCTCTCTCTCTCTCTCTCTCTCTCTCTCTCTCTCTCTTTCTCTCTCTCTCCTTCCCTCCACATGCACACCCATATCCTTAATATCAAGGTGCTCATATCTTCATGACCTCACTTCTGAAAATCATATAAAATCCATTCATTAAGCCCTCTAAGTCATGAGCGTGCTGAGCTAATCAAATTCTCATTAATTCCAGTGAACGGCAAGCCCCTGTGAAAACGCTGCTCGTTGTGGAGGTGTGCCGTACCCTGCCACCATGCCAGCCTTTTTTGCTCGCATGTTGTTCCTGTTGTGCTTGGACTGAGTTCTTAGTGTCTGTGCTGGCGCTGTCTCCGCTGCTCTGCCGTCGCTGGTGAGCTGAGAGTCAGCGGAGAGCTATGATTGAGCATTTGAGCTCGGAAGAAACACCCAGCTGTGTCAAGTGGTAAAGCACTAATCTGTTTCCAATACAGTCCTAACAACCATTGGATTTGACGCACAATATTACCGCTCATTCGATAAGCATCCTCTCAAGAAGTAAACAGCAATTAGAGGGAAAAAAGTATGAATGCATGCCTTTATTTATTTTCTATCTTTGCTCCTGAGTCTCAGTTCAGGAAGTTTTCCCATTTTTAGAAGCAAGCTCTGGTGTGTCGCAGCTCAAAATTAAACTTTCCTAATGTTTGCTCTTCTCACAAGGAGGCAGCTTGAGAAGACCAAATCAAAACCCAACTCTCTTAATTCAGCTCTGAATGTCCTCTCTCAGTTTGGTGTCTGTTCATCCATTATCCCTAGGTCTCATTTTCTCAACTGTTCTGTGTTTATGATGGTCCAGAGCAGAATTTTCTTCCTCTGCTGCCGACAGCTCCTCTCTGCTCCTCTTGTCTCCTCTTGTCTCCTCTCGTCTCCTGCTGCTCCACTTGCTCTTCAGTGCTCCTGTGCCCTTTCCACTACTCATCCTACTAAATTACAGCGTGATGATAGACTGTCTCCCAGGCTCAAGGCTTGGTGAGATTTAGAACTTTGTCCTGGACGAAGGACAGGTTAGGGGCCATATTAATATGCAGAGTAGGTAATATCGAAACCTGAACGTACTTTACCGGGACCGATGCACATTATCAATCTATTTGTACAAGCTGCCCTGCAAGAATTTAGTTTACTTCTCATTTATTTGCCTTCCTCAACACTTACATTGCCGAAACTGGATTGGATTTTGAGCGCAGGCCCAAGGACATTAAATTATTCTGCACGGATGCTGTTAAAGAGTTGTGAGTTAGAACTGCAGGTTGACTTGCCACTTTCCTTATTTTTAGAGTGCTATTATCAGTCAGTGTTCTGTTTTAAATGAAGTCAATAAACACAACTAACAGACTATTGCTGCACTAAGTGTGGCCTACATACCTCTGTCAATAAAATGCATCCCCACAGAGACTGATACCCCCTACAGAGCAATGATAATTGTGTTTATGCTGGTCCACCAACATGTACTCAGTACTTTGGACAGTGGTTTATGCTGACATGTGTGTGTTTGGAAGAAACGGTGTTTAGAGCCATAAGCCTGTTTTTCACTGTGAATATCATTAGAGGAATCAGCATGATCATCAGAATTAAGCAGCACTAGGATGGTTTCACATTCTGTTCAACACATATTCAAAGATTTGGACCCAAATGGATTTAGTTCCTCTCGAGAGAAATATGCGATATTTGCGAAGGTTTTGGATTTGGAGTAAAATCCCCTCCGTTTCTCCTATTTATCTGAGCTGCATCTAACGACCAGACTCAAAGAATCACAGCGACCTATGGGGCTTCAGAGTAGACATATTATTCAGTAAATTACCCGTTAATTGCATATTATTATTATCACATCGATGGGCCCGCTCATCAGAAGCTTTTCATTAGGAGAGGCTTGTGGTGCATTCAAAACACTGAAAGAAACGAGGGAAGGTGAAGAGAGAGACCATCGGGAACAGTAATGACAACATAACTTACATAATCGTCGCGATACTACCCGCCGAACATAATTACAATGATTTGTGCTCCCACATTTCGCCCTTGTATTAAAAATATGGCTGTAGGGAAGTCAAGCGCGATCGCAGTCGGCCGCGTGGAGGAGTAGAATGTCGCCCCAAGGGTGCGCTTGGAGACCAGACCACGCTGGCTGGCCAGAGGAAGCACGCGCTCCTCGCTGGGTCGGGACGTTCTGACAGACTAGAATGACATTAACGGGCCATTACAGAGTGTTAGTGAGACAGGCGAGAGGAGCACAGGGTGTATCAGGTTGCTGTTTAATGCTACGTTGGGTCGGGGCCAGAGCTTTAAAGTCGTTGCGTGAAAGCCAACACAAACGCACTCTCGCGCTTGGACTCATTGTGTTGTAATATATGTCCGACTGATTGTCGGTTAAAGTAATTGAAACATAAAATAACTAGGGCCTCGCGGTCAGCAATCCACGCGCCATCTCCACTGACTGGTCCTTATTGTACTGTTATGTAGACTCGTGTATAAATGAATCCAATCTAAAAGTTCTAAAATGTACAAATGTAGATTATTGAAGTAACCCTGAAACATCCATAAAATTACTCGTAATTTACAAATGCAAAATGCACAGTCTGTCAAGCCAGCCAGTGACTTGACTTAATTGTTGATCGTTTATAACAGCCCTGTATCTCAACCCGCTTGAAATGTTCTGCGTTTTCCTGAATAAACTCTTCCTGCCGTTCTTCCGACGCTGTGCACGCGTACGCCTCTTGTTCTCGCGCAGGCCCGTTGCTCAGCGGGGACTCCTGCGCTGCCTACAATTTCACATCATTATGAGCAGGTGCTTTGAGCTCGACAGCGGTGTGTCATTGTCAGGTTGAAAAAAAAAACCGTGGAGCTCGTGTGCACTGGTGTGGAAAAGGCGGTTTGCGGACATGTTTGCACGTGTGCATAAGCCTTGACTGTTGTGAGGACCTAACGTTCAACCGGTATTTGTAAACCTTTCTGAAGATCTGTGCCTTTGACAGTTGTAAATAAATGCCTTAAGCAACCAGCCTAGCCATGTCATTTTAAAATCTGTCATTTATGCATCTGTAGTTTTGTCATATTACACAACATAGTTTTAGAGTGGATTCATATCGACTTTTTAAATATCACTGCCTGAACACCATTTGTTTCTACAACGTGTGGACCGAGTCTGGCAACCGAGTTTGTTTTTGGTTTTTTTTCCTGATAGCCAACCAAAGAAAAGCAATGATAAATGTACTTCACGAAAGCGCGCAAACAGGTATAGGTACAGGCTCTCAGTGACGCTGTTGTTTCCGTTGTGTGTGTGCGAGAGATGTTTGAGTTCTCTCTGCCCGTACGCGCCGCGCGGAGGAGCTCACAGTCTTTTCTCAAAAACAGCCCGAGCATTAGAAACCCGTTAAACCCAACTACAAATACTGTCTCTTTTGTGTACAGGCGTCTTATACATCATTTTTACTATTATATGTTTAAAAATGACAACTAATCAAATTTTCGCGGTATAGAGCGTGCTGGTGCAGTCTTTGATTGAGGGCGGTCCCACTATTTCAGCACTGGCGCTGTTCATACTGCCAAACGCAGTAGTTCAGCTTGGACACCTTGTGAATATATCTCGGAATTTTGATAAATATCCTCCTAACACAGTGATAAGCCAATGGAAACGTGAACATAATTCATGAATTTGTGTGGTCATGGGGGTACTGTACAAATAATGACGACGATGTTGCTTTAATGAGGAATAGTCCTTTGGTTTTACAACGGAAATTGATCTCATCACGCTAAAATAATACAGAATTCTATGGTCAGTAGTGCGTCATTCACGGGATGCCATACAAAGAACTATACAAATTGTGATATTTTACTTTATTTATAGTCTCTCTCCTCTGGCGGAACATACCATGTTAACGTATAATGGAGAGAGGGGGAGAGAAGGTGCCTAGTGTCACAAACAGCGAGTTTCTCGAAGCGGCTCTGCTCTCTTGTCTCCCCGCTGTACGGAGCGTGTTTGAGCCAGCCCTGTCTGTTTAAACCGAGAGGACACCCATACCGACTTCCCAATGCAAAAAATAAAAGAGTAGCTAGAAGCAGAGGAACGGAGGTGTAAATAGAAAGCGAAAGCTCTCGGTCTCTCTCCCTTTTATTAAATGAATGAATGAATTATTGAATAGGACACATATACAGGGAACACGCCTCCACCGGGACGACCAGACGCCGAAGCTTTTTGATATTTAACTTACTCGATGGTTCATGTTTGTATGTGTAAATATTTGCCTTGGTTAAAATTAGATTAGAATCTGCACGTCTAATCCCACAATAATTTAAAATACTTCAGAGGACTCTGCGAACGACTGCTGCCACACACCGCTCATCGCCGCGAAGATGGCAACTTTAACGAACGGACAGGTGGACGGCACGGTGCACGGAGCGGCCAGTACGAACGGGCTCGTGAATGGAATAAGCCACAATCATAGTCCCGCGAGCTGCGCCACCATTCCCATGAAGGACCATGATGCCATCAAACTGTTCATCGGACAGATACCCCGCAACCTGGACGAGAAGGACCTTCGGCCACTCTTCGAGGAATTCGGGAAGATCTACGAGCTTACCGTGCTGAAAGACCGCTTCACGGGCATGCACAAAGGTAGGGTTCGCCCGGAACAAACGTCTCCCTCTTATTATTCGGATCCTGTCACGTCAGTGTCTCTATTTTCATGTCCAGCTCGTTTCATCTCAAAATCAGAGGGCATGAATTACCCCTCGATATAATTAGTATTATTAACCAGATGTAACTACAATATAACAAGTTCATATGATAACGAAAATGATCAAAACCAAAGCAGTTGTTGATTTTGCTGCAAAGTTCATTTTTTGGCACTGCTGCGCACTGTATATTCATCGTATTAGAAACTCTTCTGTTCACTTTTTTTTAATTACAGTTTTAAGGAGAATCCACGCGCTCGATTCTTCTCTGTTTGGGGGACATTACATTGTAGTGTTTTCAGGACAGCATGCAAACCAAGCAGGGTGGAAGGATGGTGAACGACTGATGTCGATTTCTTCCCTGGCCGAGTTTTCGTCAGGCATGGTCCAGGACAAGTCTTGGTGCCTGCACTCTGTTGCTCGTCATATAAAAAAATTTTCCATGAAGCCTCTACTTCGAGGGAGGGTGGCTAAGCGCGTGCGCGTGTGCGGTCGTGCGTGCGTGTATGTGTGTGTGTGTGCGTGTATGTGTGCGTGTGTGTGTGTGTGTGTGTGTGTGTCCCTGCGCGAGAGCGCGTGATGATTTTGAGGTCCACACATCATGGGAAAAGGTCGTCACAATGTTTAGCACGACTGTGAATGATTCGATTTTTGACATTTTCAGTTTCTGAAAATTCTGACACAGCACAATAGCCTTTTCTTATTTGAACAAGTTAAGAATTATTCCTTCTTACATATGCGCTTTTGTCTGATGCGGAATATTCAGCTGCAAATTGTTTCCAGTTCTTTCCAGAGCAACCTTCATTTATTCCAGATATCAGGTATAGATGACAACGCACGAGGCTGTAAGTGAATTATAAGCGAGGATGGCATCGCTCATGAAGGCCGTTTATTGGCCTATTAATTGAAGTTGCTCCACTAATAAAACTGTTCCATACCGAATTTATTCTTACATTCTTACTGCGTTTTCATACCGTCATTTAATCATAATGAGTTATCTGATAGCGTACTAGTTGATCTCGTGAAAAGCAGCACGCGTCCCCGCTTTAACATCGCTAGCTCGTTTGTGAAGCGCGCTATTTATTGCCGGTGCAGTATACCTGTGGTGTGATCAGGAAGCTCGAATCCTGAAACCTTCTGCCACGGGTGTGCACGAGGTCTCGCGGGGACATCATCCCTAGGGCGTCATTATTTCACAGTCTTGTCTAATTGATCCGCTGTACCCGGAGGGCGTTGTTTGACTTGGGGGTCATATTAACAGCTAATACAGTCATCTATACAGAAGGGCGGGCGTACCAAGAATCCAAGAGGGGAAATCTCCCACACTTAAACAAAGAGATGTTACGCACGTGCTGGGTAACGATAATATTACGCATATAAAGCAGCAGAAAGCGCGGCTTTGAACGGAGGGAGTGAAGATGGTGCTGGAGGGAGCTTATCTTTTATTAATAGCGCAGCTGTAGTAGTGACTCCCTGTCCGGTGGTTAATCATGTTGCCCATGAACTATGGGCAGCCATGCGGACCTGCTCCTAGGAACTGTCTCCTTCCTGGGATATATGGCTACCCTTCCTCCCCCAACTCCCCTCCCCTCTCCTCCTCCTCCTCCTCCTGGGCAAGGCCTGCTTTCATTAGCCAGACCCTGTGTTCCAGACCCTGTGTTCCAGACCCTGTGTTCCAGACCCTGTGTTCCAGACCCTGTGTTCCAGACCGCTCCCATATTTTAGCCACTGTGAAGCTCTATCCTGTTGCCCCCTCCCCCCTCACCATTCCTGCTCTGCTGCCACTGGCTGCTGTCGTGCATTAACTTTTCCCTATGATCAGTGATGGTTCTCACTGTGCTCTCTACACCACAATGCCAAGCCTGCGTCGCGAGTCACGCTGTCATCTGGTGGCCTTCTGAATCCATGCATAGATGTTTCTGAGTCACTGGGCCTCATCTTGTTGTCCTTTAGTCTGGCACAAACCTCCTCTTTGTTCTCACAGTCTTTCTTTGTGCTGCGTTCTGTTTCTCCAGGCTCCTCACTCCTCTAAAGCCGCTCCATCTTTTTGGCCTGCCTCCACCCGTCATGGTGCTCTTCTCTTTGCGTCATGTTATCTCCTCCGGTCTCTCCTCCACATCTCTCTGTCTCTCATCCACCTCCTGTCTCTTCGCTCCTTTTTACATCGTCGTACTCCTCCCCCACCGCCCATTCACGTGCTGGAAGGGACTCTTTCATCTGCTTGTCACCCACACACTCAAACATGCGCGTGTGCACACGGATGCAGAGGAACACATCTCTCTAGATTCTGTGTTCACGCTCTGAGGTGAGCGGGAGAGTCTTTGAAAGGGACTTCTGGCTCCTTGATGTAAACAGCAGTGGGTTAATGAGAATGGCCAAAGCTCAAAATAAATACACACTTTTGCTGCCTAAATGGCAAACATTAGCACCTCGGAAATGTCTGCTCCTTGCAGAACATGATAGTTTGAAATCGATTGGTTACCAGGACAGAAGAGAAAGAGAATGTACCAGAAAATGTGGTGTGATAAACACCAAACATCCAAAGGCAATATATGTTGCTTTTTGATTTAAGGAAATTTTGCAATTGGAAATTGCAGAATACTACAAGAACAAATCTGTAGTGCTGTGCAGTAAGCATGAAGTTACCATTGATGCAAACAGGCACACTTGAAGCGGCTGTGTGGTGTGGGTGGAGAGAGGCTATGTTTGATGCCATAATGAAACATGTAGGAGGAGAATCTTTCGCACCTCACTGCTGCATTCACACGCTCTATTTTTGATGGTTGTTATGCTTGTGCATATGGTCTATTTTCGTATATGGGTTTGATGGATACACAGGGATTGAAGGCACGTATTTGATTTTTGCCGTGCTGAATATCTATAGAGCCTGTATCTTAAATGTCAGTGGCAGCTATAAAAGGTACCCTCTCGCTGTGGCGTGATGCAACCAGGGGATCTGCTGTGTACATCAGTTATCCAGTTATTAGGCCTCTGTATCGGGGGAGAAGGGCCAGAATATATGAGAGAGGGAGGGGGGAGGAAGCTGGCCTGGATTTAGGGACTGAAGTAGGGACAAGAAAGAAAGGGGGAGAATGCACAGCAAGACAAAGAGTGTTCAGGACCTTGGAGAGCTCCGATTTAGAACGACAAGAAAGAGAAGCATTGGAGTGACCGGGTTTAGGGGGACACAAGGAAAAGGAATTTGCTGGAGAGGGGGACAATTTAGTGGGGGAGAGGAGCAGTTTGGGTGGAGTTGGACAGAGAAAAGTGGGGAGAGAGAGAGAGAGAGAGAGAGAGAGAGAGAGAGAGTGCAGACGTGTGCAGGTGAGAGGGAAGAGAAATAAGGGCTTTAGGAACAGGCCTGTGTCTGGTAGGAGATAGGAAGATATGTGAAGAAGAGTAGCTGCCAGAGCAGCCCCATCTCAGCAAGAGCAAAAACAGTAGAAAGAGAGAGAGAGAGAGGTGGCCAGAGCAGATCCTGGTTTAAAGGTGGGAGGCACCTGTACTTCTCCAGCAGGTTTATTCGGTGTCTTAGCGTGACTCAGCAGAGCTAACAGAGTCCATTTGTACCACTCGCCAGTGGCTGCACCCAGCAGGGTGAGGACGAGGAGGAGGAGGTGGAGGAGGAAGGCTTCGCCGTAACGGACGTCCACCCAGGTGGTGCGGGAGGGGCTGATGCTGCCTTCCCACCGCCTGGGGCAGAGCGGAGAGAGTCCGAGCGTCCCGGCCCCCCTGGTGTTCAGCTAGCTCACTCCCCCGCATCAGCCGGAGTTTCCGCCCTCGGCTTCTCAGAACGACCGAGCAGCGGCACACGGCGCAAGAGAAGCACACGCCATATGTCTGCGCTCTTTGATGAATACCTAAGGCCTACGGATAGTTGGAGTCCAAACAAGCAAACCGCTGAAACATGCAACAGAGAGAATGTTTTAGGTTGAACCCATGCATTATTAAGGCAGTGTATTACAGGGCAAAATTCTGCCAGATTAGCCAGTGTTTCTCTGCCGCAAAAATGTTCGTTAGGGACAGGATTTTGCACAGAGGCAGTTGGTTGTCCTTGTTCGAGAGAGAGGGAGAGAGAGGCTTGGCTGTTTTTCTCCTGCGGCTTGGTGTTAATTCAACTCGCGTTCTAGCCGTGCGATTTCACTGCTCTTGCATCATCCGCGCACACAGCGTTTCTCTTTTTTTCTCTTTTTTTTTTTTTTCCCTCCCTCCCTGGGTTCGGATCTGTGGCTGTTCCTAGCCCTCCCGCCCAGCCCGGCGCGCAAATCCGCGCCTCCTCTCGCGCCTCCCTCTCTCCTCCCTCACTCCTGCTGCTGGGAGCACTGCGCCAGTCTCCGTGTCCACCTCCGTTTCCACGACGACATCTCGTGTTCAATGCCAAGCGTTTTGTTTACACAGGAGGCAACATGTGTTGTGGCTGAGGTCATGCCTGACCACACTGTGCAGTCCCACCTTCCTCTCAGTACCAAGCAGGATGAGTGGAACCCTGCAAATGCATATGTAAATACACAGGTGTGAAGCCAACCTGTGGGTTTTTTTTTTTTTAGTCGGGCTGTGAAGAAGGGGCAGAGCAGGAATATTGTCTGTTCTTATTGGAGGGGATTGCCACAGGGGTGGTCCGTCAGACACAGAGATAGTAACTCACCCTGAGTGATCACTAGGCGAGGACACGGATGGGCACTGTGCAGAGGTTTGAGTCAAGGAGATGAGGGAGAGGAAGGATGGCATCCATTTTTGGTCATGGTGTCAGAACGTGTTCTCAGGATCCGCTGGGATGGATGCAGTACTGACCAGCTCGTGCCCCTTATTAAAGAGTGTGGAGCCTGAACTGGGTTAGGACAGAACCATTCCTTCTCAACTCAGGCCACCGACCTGGGACTGCTTTAAACAGTCATTCCCAGCTTGCCGCTGGATGGATCACATGCAGAGGCGTTGATGTGTAATGTTTAATCCGACTCCTCCTGATAGCTATTTTCTGAAAGGGCTTTAGCAGATATCGTTCTCTGTCAAATAAGTCATATCAGAGCATGAAGACATAATACTGCGAGTGATTTTTAAAAGAGCAAGGTAAGAGAAAATATGAAGAGGAAGTGATGTCACATTTGTACCACCACAACATGCAAGCACTTTTATCAGCCTATGTCAGATTCTCTCTAAAACTCCAAAAGTATGCAAATACGCTGCAGTGCAGAAATCCACACCGTTCCTGCAGGGAATCCTAAAATCCTTTCTCTGAAAGATTTATGTTTCACTCAGCAACCGTGTTGTGTTCTCATATATTTAGTATGGGGGTGGGGGATCCAGGGAGCAGAGACAGACAAACCTGGGTTCGACTTCAGATGGTTTAGCCTCCCCGGCTCTCCAACAGACACCCTGCTCCTCCTCGCCTCTCCCTGACCACGGAGCACGCCATTCTGATTCAAATGTCTCCAAGCCCGGCTGTGTTGTGACAAGAGATCTTTAGAGAAATAAACAGGTTCTGTTTTCAGAGAGGTTGCATCATCTAAAGTGTTATTGTGCTGCGTGTTAAATATTTAAGTGGCTGGGGTGTGGGATGTGCCCTGCTGTGTGCGAAGTGAGCTGTCAGTGTGCATACAGTACAGAGAGAACTCTGTCCATCAGCCAGACCTGGCTTTGTTTCAAATACCTATTTGGACAGCATACAGTTTTTCGTGTAACTGAGTAGAATGTGCCAACTATTGCAAAATTCTGTGATTTAGGCAAGAGACTTTGATCCTGCCCTAAAGCTAGCGAACATGTTCAGTAATTTGTGTTGATTTGCTGGTTTGACAGACGGCTCTCACGTAACACAGATGTTTAGGAATGGTTTGCATTTTATATCAAAGTGTTTGGAACATAAAGAAAAAACATGTCACATCAGTTTTATTTACTGAAATATGGACCCAACATTCAGATTTTAGTTTATATTCTAGGATAAATTAAGGGAAATAAACATCTTATGTGTAATTTTTTTCTCCTGGTGTGACTGCTAATATTCAACAGTTCCTAAGTGATAAGAACATACCTGAACATACCTGAACATAACTGAACATGTTATCTGAACATACCTGAACATGTTATCTGAACATACGTGAACATGTTATCTGAACATACCTGAACATGTTATCTGAACATACCTGAACATGTTATCTGAACATACCTGAACATGTTATCTGAACATACCTGAACATAATTTGTCTACAGCTATTTTTACTTTTATACACACATTTTCCCCCCCAAACGCTTGGAAAAAGATACACTGCTTGGTCATAAGGATGAAGTTAGAAATACAAAATATTTGCTAAAAATGGAGCTGTTGAATTAAATTTAAATGATACTTTGGGGCCAAAACTCACGGAGCATTTTAAGATGCCCTGAAACGTGAGAAAAAAGATTTGACATCTCAACCATCCTCTGATAAGCTATGTGTCTTAGACAGTGTGATTGGGGGGGGAGATGTGGACCTGTTTCACTGTGCGGGTTTACAGCAAACACCATTTTTCAGTGGAAGGAAGGGAAAGTAACACGGGAGATGTTTGGAGTGGAGAGACCAGAGCAGTGTTGAAGGTAACCACCAGCTCTGAGGAGCTTTTCTTGTTCAAGGGTGCTCAGCTAACAGAACCACAGTGCTTTAGTTCTAGCATGGAACACACACACACACACACATACACACATGAAAACATCATGCAGCATAGGCATAGCACACACACTCGGGACACATGCGGGTGAAGGAGTCCGTATTTTGCCACCTCGGTGCACATGACAGATTCACACCAGTGCTGAGAGGCGCTACGTACTGCATGGATCAGTGCTGTCCGGATCAGAGGGGGGGGGTGGGGTGTGTGTGTGTGTGTGTGCGACCGCAGTGTGTCCATACAGACTCTGTGTGTCCATACAGACTCTGAACACGTGCGTCTTCCACCTCACAGGCTCACTGTGGTCATTTGCCTTTTGCCTTTCGGGCTCTACTGGCTCTACTGGCTCTGTGTCTTTCCTCACAAACAGTGAGTGCATATAATGTTACAGTTCTTTTAGAGGCTGAATTTGAGCATCTGTGGTTTTGCTTAGCCACTTCATTTGTCTAGTGAATGCAGGTTGGGGTTGTTGTACTGTAATTCACAATTTCTTTGTTGCCATTTACCAGAAATACAGATTTTTTTTTTAATGTTTTCTCTTGTTTTTGTTTTTTTTACATTGTGAGTGTTTGCATCAGTCAGGATCAGTTAGATCAGATCCATCATTTTTTCTTTTTTTTTTCTCGCAGGCTCCTATCATGTGGTGTGTGTGTGTGTGTGTGTGTGTGTGTGTGTGTGTGTGTGTGCGTAACACTGGGGCGAGGTGTGTCCCTGGGGCACCTGCATATGGTAATGTGGCTTTGTGCATCTTTGGGTTGTTCATTATGTACTGTGTGATGTACAGCAGAGCTGTGCAGGGCCTGATCATGTCCGTGCAGCCTGGCAGACCTGCTGGGGAGCCGGGAGTGAGCTGCCCAGGGTACTCTCATCTCCATCAGATTCACAGAGCAGACAGTGCAGCTAGATCATATCAGTTCACTGCAAAACATGGAGCCAGACATCTGTACAAGTGTGTGTGTGCGTGTGTGCGTGCGCGCACACTCTGTTTTACTCTTCTGATTGGCACCAAACATCCCCAGTAGGGTGAACATGAAAGTACTGATGTTCTGGGAAGTTTGCTGATTCTCTTGAGGTAAAATGCATTTCTGCACAAAAAAAATGGTTACAGTGAGATGTGGGCATCACCTTAGCAGCATATAGATACAAGAATGCAGCGCTCTGTTTAAAGCACTCATGATGTTGAGACAGAGGGACACAGAGAGAAAGAGAGATAGTGTGTGTGTGTGTGTGTGTGTGTGTGTGTGTGTGTGTGTGTGTGTGTGTGTGTGTGTGTGTGTGTGTGTGTNNNTGTGTGTGTGTGTGTGTGTGTGTGTGTGTGTGTGTGTGTGTGTGTGTGTGTGTGTGTGTGTGTGTGTGTGTGTTTTCGTGGCAATGTATCTTATTCTAATCATGGCATTTACATTTATAAACCACAAGCTAGAAAGAGTCTGAAGCTTAGAACACATTTACATACACACCGAGTTGCATGACTCTGAAACTGTAAACTATTATGAGATTATAATTAGCTTGATGTCTATTGAAACAGTGCATTTGTTATTCATAAGGGAGTAAGATTTTAATGGAAGCATTGTCATCAAATAAATCCTCATTAGTGATTTTCTTCACTTACTGCAGAATGTAAATAGGATTTTAATGTTGGAATATTTATTGAATTGAAAGCTCCTGGAGTTAAGAAGCCAAATACCAGCCCAGGGCACTGGTGGGCATAAGTCAAAAACAGCAGTAGTGCCAGGCTGTGGTCTCGTGCTCTCTCACCACAGCGCTCTTATTAAAGTCAAACAGACCCTGAAAATGCAAGCTTTGCTCTTTCAAGGTGAAATCCGTTATCTTGCGTCTCTCTCGTGAGTTACTAGATGACCGTGTAATAAAACCAAAACGCAAAGGCGTGTTGGTGAAGTCAGAGCCGCTTTTAATTTCTTCCATGTTCTAATCATAGGAGCCCATAACCCAGCTAGAGCTTCTCGTTCTGAGTCAGTTTGGCCCCTCTATGACCGCTGTAGTTTTGGGGGTTTTTTTTAATCTTATACCATAAATTAAGAAATGCATTGAGTTGACTTGGAAATGGGAGGAGGGCTTGTGGAAGTGCTTGCAAGAGTCCAGGCTGGAGGTGAAAATGCAGGAGAGCAGGTCATGAGCCCAGTTTTGGAGGACACGTATGCACAAACCTGATAGGCCCATCGTGGAAGAACCGGCGGAGGTCATTTACGAGGAGCTTTGTGCAGAAGAATGTTCTTATTGTCTACGCTGAGAGGAGCTGTGTTGGTTTGAAGTGTGAAGTGTTTGCAGCTGGAACTGTTTTAATTGTTGTTGTTTTGCTGGAATGTGTCCAGATGTGCTGAGACTCACAAAAGTCTCTACCTCAGTAGTGCAGCATGTCATTTGCTATTTTATATTTGTATATTGGGTTTTGGAGAGAGTGACAGAGACAGAAAACAGAGAGAGAGAGAGAGAGAGAGAGAGAGAGAGAGAGAGAGAGAGTGACAGAGACAGAAGAGAGAGAGAGAGAGAGAGAGACGGATCTGGGGGGAGCAGGGGGAGTCCCAGAGACAGATGTCACCCTCTCTGCAGATTGATGAGCTTTGGCTGGTTTCCACCCCAGGCTCTGACCCCTCTGTCCTCTGCAGTAATTTATAGGTGACGTTTTTAAAGATTTAAGCACTATTCTGTGGCCATCGAGGGCCAGACTCAGAATGACCTTCCGGTGCAGGGCCAGGAATAGGCCTGGACGAAATGAGTCCACCTGCGTCTGTGCACACAGCACCAGAGCAGGGAGGTGTGTGTGTGTGTGTGTGTGTGTGTGTGTGTGTGTGTG
The DNA here is from genome assembly GCA_028565775.1 of Sternarchorhynchus goeldii. NCBI lineage: Eukaryota > Metazoa > Chordata > Actinopteri > Gymnotiformes > Apteronotidae > Sternarchorhynchus > Sternarchorhynchus goeldii. The sequence continues at coordinate 22,416,659 of JAOXYF010000003.1, forward strand.
TGTGTGTGTGTGTGTGTGTGTGTGTGTGT
>JAOXYF010000003.1:22451011-22461696 GCA_028565775.1 Sternarchorhynchus goeldii
ATATATGAGAGAGAGAGAGAGGAAGAGAGCTATAAATAGTTCAATGAAACAAGGAGCAGGTGAGGGTGAGTGTGATTGGTTGGAGTGTGATTGGTTGGAGTGTGATTGGTGGGAGTGTGATTGGTGGGAGTGTGATTGGTGGGAGTGTGATTGGTGGGAGTGTGATTGGTGGGAGTATGATTGGTGGGAGTGTGATTGGTGGGAGTATGTGTGTCTTTCTATCTGGGCGTCGACCAAAGCCTGAAGGAACCATTTCACATTCCAGCCCCAAGATTGGTGCTGGTTTTATTTCACACAGCACCTCCTGCTGCTAAATCTTTAAGGCACTTTTACAAATGACACAGGATGGGTTTGTGTCACTAAACAGTTAGCAAGTGCTTTTAAATTTAGTTGGACTATTCTTAGATCTCCTGTTATGATTATGTCCTCCTTTTTATTAGCACTAAATTGTGACATGTTTGACTCTTTCCTAACCAGCAGCCTTGCTTATTGCTTAACGTCCCTGTCAGCGGAACTGAAGGGTGATTTTGATCCTCGTCATGCAGAGAATACTGTTAGAGAGGCGTTTTGTTAATATCTCAAATGTAAACCAACAGAAATAAATTTACTTATGGTATTTATGTTAATAACCCTTTGCCTTGACACAAGTTTACTGTATAAAGCATAGCTGATATTCCAACCACAAAGCAGTATAATAAACTTACACTCAAGCTTACAGTGTCCATGATGCATCTATGGTCTAACTAATTTGATTGTGGTCTAAGTCGATGTTTCATTAGTCTATGGTATATGCCTACATTTAATTTTTATATACTTGACAGGTTTACACATAAGTTGTTTAACATGATCATTTTCACTGCTAACTTGCTAACTAAGTAACTAACTAATTAGATAGATAGATAGATAGATAGATAGATAGATAGATAGATAGATAGATGTCACGCTGTCCTAAAAATGAAGCTAAAAAGTACCTTGCACTGTAAAATTAACTGCACTTCAAAAAAACTGCACTGTTTGCTTTTTCCATTAGTTAATGTCATCCAATCATTGCAGTGTGTTCTGCTTGCTCTCTTTTCACCAGCCAACCATTTCTTGTAACCCTCATAATCTCCAGTAGTTCACATATTATTGGCCAAAAGAGAAAAAAAAACGGCATTATAGTCCATTAGCAGTGATCAGCTGAGATCAGTTAGCAGTGGAACATGCTTAGCAAGTTGACAACAATGCAGACTCATTGATCCCTCATAGCAAACTCAGAAGGTCTGTGTTCTGGAAACCACTGACCAAATTAGCTTCGATTCTTCATAGTTCAGCTCCTCTGGAAGCGTAAGGAAGCTCTTAGTGCTATCAGCTGTTTTTCTCAATGCCTTTTTTTCAGTCAACCCCCCCCATGTGTGTTCTATATTTAATCAGGGAGGCTGCTGCATGTTTGATGATGAGATAAGGAAGGAGAGTGTGAGCTGGCAGGGAGGACGAGTTTGTTTGCGTGTGTGTGTGTGTGTGTGTGTGTGTGTGTGTGGTGTTTGTGTGTGTGTTTTTACATGTCACATAATTGTCTGCACTAGTGTATGTATTTATTTAAAACATGGTAGTTCCTTGCTGTAATGATTACTTGCTAGTGTAAGAGTGTTAATGCGTCCCTGTGGACAACAACTGCTGTGGCTTTGCTTTCCAGAGATGCATAACAGCATTGCAGTCTGGACAGGAGAGAGATGTAGAGGGAGGAAGAAGTGAGAGAGAGAGAAAGGAAGACAGACAGAAAGAGAGAGAGGCCAAAGTACAGATTTAGACATTGTCTCCCCACCCACTTTTCCACTGGCTAATGTACACTAGGAGCAGTTTTATGGATGTCTAAGAATATCCACATTGCTCAGATACCCCTCGTCCCTCTCCACATTCTCCCCTAGGAAGAAAGAGATACACTACTCTCTCCTTCCATCTCTCCCTCACTCCCCTTCTGTGACTCAGAGGGAAGAACAGCAGAAGGTCAGGTTCAGGCACTGGGAACACCAGCTCAACACACCCGAGCACTGAATCCCTCTCCAGTGAGGGATGCATGAGGGAGGGAGGGAGAGAGAGAATGAGTGAGAGACTGAGACAGACAGACAGAGAGAGAGAGAAAGAAAGAGAGAGAGAGAGAGCAAACTACAGAAAGACTCCTGTAATCTCCTAGCAGTTACACAAGTCCACTCTGAAGTGTTACCATTGTCCCTGCATGATGAAAGGATGAGAACAGGAAGAAGAAAGAGAGGGAGTGACTCCCCTGTGTAATAAAGCCTTTGGTTTATTTTTCATTCTTTTATTCATTAGATAAGTAAAAGCAAATATAATGAAAGATGGACACCAGTACAGTTTGATTTACTCCTAAAGGAAGGTGGAATTTATACACAAGCAGGGCCACATAATCAACCCTACAAAGATAGCAGCCAAAGACACAAACAAACAAACATTTTTTCCTCTATTTCCGAACATCCCAATTGCCTTCTCCTGTCAGGTAAATGTTGTCTTTTGATTGTCTCTGCCGTAATCACCAGAGGCTGCTTTACTGTAAGTGCTTGTAGCTTTCAGATGTGTGATTTGGTTCAGAGTAGCAGAGCGACTGCTGTTAAACACCAGGTCTAATCCGGTCAGTCCACACGCAGATCCATATGCTGCTGTTTAGCTGTTGTTGTTGTTGTTGTTTTGCATTACACATCATTTGACTTTACCTAATTAACCATATAATTTTATGTGACTTTTAAAATTTTTCTAAAATATATTTCTTTACTGTTGTTGCTTATGCAGTTATTGCACAGTGCAAAAGACTAGAATTTCTACAAGTTTATAAACAATTAATCTTTATCGGAGTATCAATGCACTGTGGTGACCAGTGAGGTGAGCTCAGTAAACTTAAAGGTTTGTCCTACAGGATTGTCCTACACTATATGACCTAATGGTTCGTAAGTTGAGCTGGTTAGTAGCTGTGGGAACAAGCCTGTTGGTTACAATGCAGTGTACAATGTGTAATTCACCACGTTAGAGGGGCGGTATCCTTCACAACACTGTTATTGTCACACAGTCTGGGGATGCAGCCTCTGTCCAGTCACACCTTTTCCACTGCTCTTGTGAGCTTGTCTAACTTTTCTCCATCGCAGTTTACAGGGACGCATCTGAATGTGCACCACTTTCTGATGATGTAGTGGGTGCTTTTGGGAGGTGCAGAGTGGGCAGAGGTGCGGTGGGGTGGAGTGGGTGGAGCTGGGGGACGCTACAAAAGGGGCGTGGGCTGAGGACAGGACAGTAGCGTGTGGTTGAGGAAGGTTACAGGGAACCACAGGCCTCCCCCTGTTTAAGGACTTACCCTAGGACACCCTTCAGTAATGAGAGAGGGAGAGATGGAACGAGTGTGAGTTACAGGCACAGTGATAGTTTAATAATTCAGTGGAATCCAAATTTCTGCCGATACCAGAGTTCCAGGCCTGAAATAAAACCATGGGAAACAGGAAGTCGAGAAAGCTGAAAACGTCACAGGGTGACTGTAGCACGTAAAAGAGCAACTGGAGCTCGTTACAGAGCTATATACCCTGTTAGAAAATATAGCCTGTAAGAGGGTGACTGTGGTCTGTAAAGGGTGACTGTGTGTGTGTGTGTGTGTGTGTGTGTGTGTGTGTGTGTGTGCGCGCGAATGTGTGAGTCCGCACTTTTGGGTGTGGATTGAGCTGGGACGTACTTGAGCTGTAGAGTGAGTGTGCTTAACTGATTTATTATATGCAGGGGTGGATGTGGTGGGTGTACTCGGCAGGGCGGGAAGGATGTAGGGGATTTAGGGGTGGGTGTGAAGGGGGACAGGGGCAGGTGTATGGGGGAACATGGGAGGGTATATGGGAGTAACAAAGGCGGGTGTGGGGAGGGGCTTGTTTAAAGTGTCTGACAGAAAAAGAGCACCAGGCCAACCCAGGCCAAACTAATTCATAATTTATCTTTAAGTTTTTTAGTTAGTATTTGGTTGGGTGCCTCTGTTGTCTTGAGTGATTTTCAGTGAAGCCCAGAGATGCAGAGTAATGCTTTTATCTTCCCACACCCTACTAACTTCCTCCTTGTTTAATCCCACTGTGAGAAACAGAGAACAGGAAAAAAGTTCCTAACTTCCTGTCCTTGCTGCCTTTCAAACACAGTCTGCATTTAAATTTAAACATACCTTCACTAACAATCACTAACAATTGTTTAGTGCATGTATGTACATGCCTTTTTCCCACTTTTAATAATAATGACTTTTTTCTCACGCTATTGTTTACAGTCCTCCATACACGTGCCTTTAAAATGTACCAGGCACTCCTGTCTTTTCAAGCATAGTCTGTCCGTCCCGTTTTGATCCCACGTCTATCACTCAGCAGTTCTATCCTTTATAGAACATTCCAGTGGTAGGAGTGGCTCCATAGTAATTGTCATCTGGCTCTTCCTCATTGGTGGAGTGGCCTTTCATGCCACGCCTCTACAGCGGTCACAGTTCCTTGGTCTGATGGCCATCCTAGCTCCGCCCACATCTATGCACACACTGCACCTGAGTGTTTTTGTGCTCTTACCTGTTTAGACAGTATGATGGCACACATTAAAACTATAACCAGGCACATTTTCAGAACCTCCTGAGAAATTATGTGTACTGATATAGTCAAGAAAAAATAGCCTAATGTATTTGAAATTTTATTTTAGTTTTGTATGTTATAAAAATGATATTGAAACATATTTATTATATTATGTTGATTTCAAAGAACTGGCCTTAGCAATCTAAAATGGAATAGAGGATTAAAGTCTTCTTTTACACTAATACTTAAATATGTATTTACTGAATAAATACTTAAATGCAAGTTTAAACCTCTAATAATAAACTCTAAAACTCAAATTTAAGTTTAATAAACTCTAATGCACCAAACAGGCATCTAAAAAAATAAACAGTTCTAACTAATCAGAGATCTGAAGACAGAGAGAGAGTGCCTGACCCAGCTGTGTAGGAGAAGACCTCAGGGGGTGGAGCTTGTCACAGTGTCTGCACTAACAGACTCCTCCATAGGCAGGTAGCTGGGCAGAGGATGCTGTATCCCAGAATGCCGAGCGAGCTACACTCACCCATGGGCGCAGGGCACCTGCGAGAGCCTGCGGGGGTGTCGAGCACGAATTGTCCAAGGCCACTCTGTTTCACAGAGACACACACAGCGCAATCCTTTTGGAGGCAGACAGGAACGCGTGTGTGTGTGTGTGTGTGTGTGTGTGTGTGTTGGTGAGGGAATCATGTACGTCTAAGCTCAGATTTTTGTGTGTGATATGTTGGAGTATGTGCATGTGTGTGTGCGCACGCATGCATGTGTGTGTGTGTGTGTGTGTAAGTGTGCGTGACACATTGGATTGTGTGTGTGTGTATGCGTGTTTGCGCACACATGCATACGTGTGTGTGTGTGTGTGTGTTATGCATGTGAATGCGTGTATATATGTGTGTTTGTATGTGTTTGTGTTTGTGTTTGTGTACATTTGTGAAAAAGAGAGCTCACACATGTAATTGTTTGTACATGTTTGTCTCTACTTATGGTCCTTGGTGTTCCTTTGTGTAAAATCAAGGCTCAGAGAAAGGGATGCTTTCCTCTCACAGTAGTACTGTGCAGAAGAGCTCCTTGTTCTGTACCATCTGTCTTGCTCAATGCTGCCATCTAGCTGTGACTACAGCAGGTCCTTGAGGGCACCCAGTTCATCTCATCTATTCTGCTATTATGTTGTCTGTGACGAACAAGCAGGCAAATACTACATACGAATAAAAGAGAGAGACATACAGTTTAATTTAGTTTTACAATATATCCTCTTAAAAAGCTTGTTTCACTACATTTGTGTGCATATATATTTCTTTGCTTTGAAACATTTATTATTTGTGTGTGCATATTTATATGCATGTGTTTATGAACGGGTGTGTGTGTGTGTGTGGGTGCATGTTTATGTCCACATGTCCTTGTGTGTCTGTGTGTGTTCGCATGTGTATGCTTGTGCGTAGCTAGAGGGGGGAAAACGTTAGCATCAGTCGGTTCCTCTCCTGGGTGAGATCTGGTAGGAGGAATACAATTAGCACACATCCAGCGCAGTCCATTTGTACCAGTCAGAGGCAAAACATTAAAATGGATGTGAGGACAGGTGTTCTGGGAGTGCATGGAGTTGGGGGGGGGGTCTGTGACCTTGCTCTGCACCCCGATCTGTGTCCCGATCTACCCCTCTCTCATCCTCCCTCTCTCTCCCTCTCTCTCTCTCTCTCTCTCTCTCTCTCTCTCGCTCTTTCTCACTCCCTCTTGCTCCTTTTCTCTCTCTCCTCCCTCTTTCCTCTCTCTCTTCTTGCGTGTTATCAGCAGCCATAGTGAAATAAATAATGCATCAAAACACATTAAAAACGTTAGATGGGCTTTACTGGTGAAAAAAGAGAGATGGAGAAGAGAGAAAAGAGTGTGTCTGTGTCTGCGTGTGCGTGTGCGTGTGTGTGTGTGTGTGTGTGTGTGTGTGAGTGATTAGGCCTAAAAGCAGCTGAACTTTGGGCTGTGAGCAGACTCAGAGGGCTGTCTTAGTTCAGCTGGCTCTCAGGGACCCTTTCCTATTTACTGGGTCTAAGTGACAGTGCCTGGCCTGGCCCTGTGCATGCTGGGATGTGAGGAATAAGAGCATCCAATAAATCTACAGCATCATTTCAGTCTACCTTTGGGAAATGTCTTTATTTTAGCATATTATACTATATGCATTGAGACACACTCACACACACACACACACACACACACACACACACACACACACTCACACTTTCACCTTTCCTCTTCTTACGTGTCACACCACTGAGATCTGCTCCTCCCTCATATTCCTCAGTTTTGCCTGTCCCATACTCCCTCTCTCTATGCAGTGTTTTTCTTACTGTTCTCCTTTTGTGCTGCTAAGCTTCAGTGGCTAAGGCTTCAAGTGTGGTTCACCCCTCCCCTCACCCTCCCCTCTCTCACCCCCTCCCTCACACGCTCTCTCCCCTCCCTCTCTCCTCCTTCACCCCTCCCTCACACCTCTCTCCCCTCCTTCTGCCCTCTCTCACCCTTCAATCACACCTCCCTCTTCCCTCAACCCTCCCTCTCTCCTCCTTCACCCCTCCCTCACACACTCTCTCCCCTCCCTCTCCCCTCCCTTTGCTCTCCTGCTTCCTCCTCTCACTCTCCTCTCCATCTCCCCTCTCCTCTTCTCTCCCCTCCCCTCTTCTCTCCACCTTGTGGCAGCATTGGCGATTGGCATTATTAAAAATTGATTGGTGCCGACCGTTTCACAGCATGCATGTATTATTGAACTGCCACTGCTAGGGAACCTGCTGCCACCAGTGACGGCAGAAAAATGAAACGCTTTAAAATGGTGCAAGGCTTTTCTTATGCAGCTGGCCACAGATGTACACACACACACACACACACACACACACACACACACACACAAAGCTGCCCATTCACACACTCTCACATGTACACACTTGTACATACATAATTGACACGGTCTCCTGCTCATTGTTCACTCACACTATGTCCTTCTATTTCATCTCTCACTCTCTAAATCCCTGTTTCTGCCTTCCTCTTACACACACACACACACTCTCACACACACACACTCACACACACACACACACACACTCTCACACTCACACACACACACACTCTCACACACTCACACACACACACACACACACACACACTCTCACACACACACACTCACACACACACACACACACACTCTCACACACTCACACACACACACACATTCATACACTCTCACATGCACACTCAGTCACTCATACACACGCACAGAAACGCACACATTCACACACACACTCTCACACATACACATACTCACACACACAGCTGATGTCCTAGGAGGGCTGAGTGCACCATCAGTGAGACATATTTGAAGTGTACAAAATGTGAATACTGCACTTACCCCTTTATGCTCAACCTCAGATCTAATGTCTGCCTCTCTCTCTCTCTCTCCTCCCCCTTCTCTCTCTCTCTCTCTCTCTTTCTCTCTCTCTCTCTCCTCCCCCTTTTCTCTCTCTCTTCCCCCTTCTCTCTCTCACCCATTTCTCTTGCTGTGTGTAGATGAACAGGCCGATCCAGGTGAAGCCTGCCGACAGTGAGAGCAGAGGAGGTAGAGGAGGCTGCTTGCCTTTTTTATTCTTTCTTTCTTTCTTTCTTTCTTTCTTTCTTTCTTTCTTTCTTTCTGCATTCCTGTCGTCCTAAATCAGCATCACCATTACCAGTGGATGTCAGGGTGACTCCTGTTCTTAAGTATCATATTTAATGGTGCACCACGATGAGAGATGACAGGCCTACAGGACCCAGAGGAGTTCAGTCCAGGCTGCACCCGCCTCTGATAAACGTTGGGCCCTCCCCCTCAAGACCTCCACCTCCCCCGCCTCCACCCAGGAGGACTGCAGAGAAACAAGAGAAGCAAGGATGGAGCTTAGGAGAGTTGAACTGTGTAAATTTGTTGATGTAGTAGCTTGTCAGACTCTCATGTAATTATGTGTCTGTGAGTGTGTGTCTGTGAGTGTGTGTCTGTGAGTGTGTGTGTGTGTGTGTGTGTGCATGTGTGTGCGTGCGTGCGTGCGTGCGTGTGTGTGTGCGTGTGTGTGTGCGTGCGCATGCATGTGTGGGTGTGTGAGAGAGTGCAAGAGTGTATATGTTGTGTATATGTTGTGAGTGAGAGTGATGGAGTATACAGGGGCATTAGGTAAAGAGCAGGATTTTTTCATCAGGAATTGCTTGCCTTCCTCTAATCCTTTGGGCCTGGAATTCCCTAACCAGGATTGATAGATTCACAGAGAGACAGAGACAAACACAAGAGAAGCAGAGATAGATGGACCTATTCCTTTCTCCCTCTCCCTCACGCTCTCAATCCTTCTCCCTCTATCGCTCCAGCTCACAACATACATTCTCCCCTCTAATTGAGAGAATCTTCTCTTATTTACACTTGACAGATCAATTGTCTTTGCCCTATCAGACAGTCTGATTCATCCTGCTGTTAGCCCTTTAAAATCAATTGTCTTTGCCCTATCAGACAGTCTGATTCATCCTGCTGTTAGCCTTTTAAAATCAAAGCCTCCCGGTGCCTCTGGGAGGAGCTACACCCAGCCCTTGGCCACACCCTCCTCCAGTCGCCCGCACACGGGTGGAGAGATGGAGACAGAAAGCTAGAGGTCAGTGAGAGAGAGAGTGAGCACAGAGAGGAGGAGGAGGGACAGAGAGGTGAAGCCATGCAGGGCAGTGGAGGAAGGAGGTTCATAATGAAAACTAAGACAGATAGAGCAAAGGACACAGGAGATGAGAAGCAGCCATGAACGTCAAGGAACGTCCTGTCTTTAATCTAAACAAAAGAGGTTCTGTTAGATCTCAGTGTCGGGATCATCTGAAGTAGGAGGATTCTGGAGCACTAAGATGCACCAGCAGATGCAACACACACGCGCACACACACACACACACACATGCACACAAACATGGTTCTGTAATAATGCTACACACCGATTGCCTTTCATCTGTTACCCATTCACTGTAGATGTGTATGTGTATTTACAGTGCTCATTAATGTGCTATTATGCGAGAATTAGGGGGTAATATCATAGTAATAGACATTTGGCCTGAGCATCAGGTTAGTATTTTTACACAGAAAGTTCAGGATTATCAGAGACTCATTCGCTACTCTACCTGGCTTGTGGAAAAGATGCCCCAGGAGAGGACACTTCCACCACAGCACACTACTGGTGCTGAGCTGAACCAGGAGAATTTTAATAGTGTTTTGTCTGTGCCGGCTGGCAGTGTGTTTGTTTGTATGTTTGTGCGTTTGTGTGTGTGTGTGTGTGTGTGTGTGTGTGTGTGTGTGCTCCATTCCTGATATGTGGACTGCACTTGTAAACACTCCCTACTGTGCTCAGCCAGAGAAGAGATTACGTTTGTGGACTGAGCAAGGACACACTGTCAGAGCTTGCAAGCAGCAGGAGTGGACGATGCACACGACCCACACACACACACGACCCACACACACACACACACACACAACCCACACACACGCACATGACCCACACTTACCCATGCACGCACACACACACGCACACACACACGCACACACGCACGCACATTTCTCATTAATATCTCTACTGCATCATCTATCTCAGCATGTATCCACCTCACGTATCCTGGACTAGAGTTACTGAAGTTTGCACAAACTGTCTTATTTATTCAAAGTCCAGGCCGTGTCTGCAGGTTCTTTATTTATTTACCTTTACTGGAGGAAAATCCCCACACTAAATATATATATATATTGGCCAATATATACTTTTTGTATATATCCATTCATGTGGACAATGTGTTTGCATGTTGTTTTATGTGTGTGTGTGTGTGTGTGTGTGTGTGTGTGTGTGTGTGTACATGTGTTAAAAAGAGCACTCACACATGCATTTGTGTGTGTGTTTGTCTCTTCTTATGTTCCATGGTGACCCTTTGTGTAAAATAAAGGCTCACAGCAGTATATTGTGTAGTAATGTACCAATGTAGTAATTCGGCCAGAAGAGGATGGGCCCCCCCCTTGAGTCTCGGTTCCTCTCAAGGTTTCTTCCTCATGCCTTAGGGAGTTTTTCCTTGCCACTGTCGCCCTTGGCTTGATCACTGGGG
>JAOXYF010000003.1:22469336-22483846 GCA_028565775.1 Sternarchorhynchus goeldii
TGAGTGATTGGGCGTTAACTGGGTTACATCACGTGTGAACTGTGAGTGATTGGGCGTTAACTGGGTTACATCACGTGTGAACTGTGAGTGATTGGGCGTTAACTGGGTTACATCACGTGACTGTCAAGGTGCGTGTGACTTTGCCTCCCTCAAGTGGTTGCCAGGATAAAAAGCTGCTCTTCTTGTTGTGGTACATCATAAGCTAACTAATGTATCTTCATGTTGGAATGTGTATGAGAACCTGTTTTCCCTCTCTCTCTCACTCTTTCTATCTATCTCGCTGTGTGTGCGTTTGCGTGTGTGTGTTACAAGATTACTTTAGTCTAATTTCTCCTTTCTCCTGGCTCTCTCTGTCTCTCTGTCTCTGTCTCTTTTCATTATTTCAATCTCATCCCTCTTTCCTTGCGCTCCCTTCTCTATCTTTCACCCTTTGTCTCCCTCTAAATCTTACTCCCTGCCCTCATCTCTAATCCCTGCCAGGGCCGGAGGGCTGTAACCTGTTCATCTACCACCTCCCTCAGGAGTTTGGGGATGGCGAGCTCATGCAGATGTTCCTTCCTTTCGGTAATGTCATCTCCTCCAAAGTGTTTGTGGATCGGGCGACAAACCAAAGTAAATGCTTTGGTGGGTAAAAATGATAAAACACCTGTAAAGATTATTATCATTCTTATTCTCTCACTATTAATGTTTTACCCCATTTCTCTACCACAGCAAAAGCTTTTTGAAATAGAAAAGACGCACAAAATGTAGACACATGAGAAGATGTCGCTCAGTGACTTTTGCTCAGTGATCAGGGACGTTAGACTGGAAGAGGAATTTTGCTGAGGGATGCGAGTTGTTTGATATGTCCTTCTGCTAGTGAAAAAAATGAGTCGTGCTCAGTATATCTCCAGCTCCAGTGGGTTCTTCACTTATCAGAGACAGTATATGCATGAATGGACAGAGCATCATTTGATTTGAACTTAATAAGGAGCTTCATAGTTAGTGGGAACCAGTTGAAAGGCTTCACTGAGACATGACATGTGAAAGGCTGACCTAGCTGGAATGATTGAAGTAGCTCAGGACCAGTGGGGGGGAAGAGAATATGGAAATACTTTGAGCTCTGGATGTGTGCACTGGTTGATGTAGTAGTGAAGTCATTATATCATTCCAGCAGCGAAACGAATCCAGGTTTCATATAACAGATCTAGTTTTGGGGGGGTTTTTGTCTTATTGCGTGGTTTTTTTTTTCTTTTCCAAAAAGAAATTGACCACAACATCAAACACAGTGTGTGGTACATGTACAGAATAACCAGTGTGTGGTACATGTACAGCATAACCTTTCTAGTTAAAGAAGCTGTAAGGAAACTGTATTTTAAGAACAGTTAAGCCAAACTGTTTTGTATTCTGAAAGCTATGGATAAAATAGTTGCGCTGAAACATAAATATCTCTGTGCATGTCAGGGCTCTGTAGTCGATACTGTGTCAATGTTCAGCATGAGTTCAGGTGCATCAGCCGTGTAAGAAGTTTTTTGATTGGACGATGCACAACAATCATTTTGTACATGCACGCAAACATAGAGTAGGCTACACGCTGAGCATGCGTACCTTTAGAGAGGAGGGTTTAGAGAAAAGGCTGGTGGCCTTCATTGGCTAAATGAAGCCAATGGTGGAATTTTGCAAGAACTGTAAAATCAGGCAGAAAAGCTTGGCATCCAGGGTTGAGTTTCTTAAAGGACATTTTCAAAGACAACTTAAGCAGTATTAAACTTTCGAGCCTTACACCCTAACCCCTCCTGATCCCAAACCTTCCTTTTAAACATCTACCCCTCAACAAACCCCAAGCAAACCGTTCTCCCACCCTAACAACCAGTGCACTGTTCTCACTCTGTAATATAAATCTGTTGCTTGGCCCGATTGTTAATACCACAGCTGCTGTAGTCTTAGTCTGGGTCTTTTACTCTGTCATTGCAAAAAGAGTGAGCGCTTGAAAGCGTGTGCACGTTTACAGATCTTCAGGCTGATGTAAATCTGTCAGCTCTCTGGCTGTGGAGCTGCTTTCACAGCATCTAGTCATGCCAAGTTACTCAGGAATATGTGCTTCACACTACTGATTTATGTGTAGCTGTGTCTGAAGCCCAGATTATACCACCTGAGGACTTTTATAATGAAGTGGTGCAAAGCTGTAGCATAAACGTAATAGTAAAAGTTAGGATTAGGATTAGGGTTAGGATTAAGATTAGGGTTAGGATTAGGATTAGGGTTACAACTTGACTTTTCACTCATTTTAAACAATCCCCTTCATAAAACGTATTCAAATTCACCCGGATTGTTATATTTTTGGAGGATTTCTAATAAACACTGTTCAGTGCCAGGCTTCTGAAAGATCCATGTCAGACCCTGGTATTGGAAGAGACTTACATTTGAGCTCTTCAAGACTGTAGGCTAGCTGACTCAGAAGAGTACATATTTAGTTATAGGTTTGCATGTCTTCGTGTTGATGAACACTTCTTGTATATGACTGTGTATGATGTGGTGATGTACTGACTGATTTTGTGCATAGCTGTTAAATGTTGAACATGTTTCTCCTAAGGTCATGTGATTCAAATAATCCTTGGTTAACACTCTGTTTCATCCCTTCACTTTATCACTGTGTCATGGATGTGGTTGGCCTTCATATAGCCCTGTCTCTCTCTCATCTGTCCCTGTCTGTCTCTCTATCTCTCCCTGTCTCTCTCTCATCTGTCCCTGTCTGTCTCTCTATCTCTCTCTGTCTCTCTCTGTCTTGCTGTCTTTCTCTTTCAGAGTATTTTAATCTCATTATTACACTTCTGTTCTGTTACTGTTTCTGACTTCTATGATGTTCATCCTAATCACCCCATATTCTCACTCATGTCTAAGTTCCTCCTTTAAAATGGTTGTTTTATGCATCTTGAGTATCAGAATTATATCCAGATCAAATTTAATCATGTCATTTGACATTGGACAAACTGTACTGCAATTGCTGTGTACGGTGAGAAAGGCAAGCAAGCAGCATCCTGGGTCATTTCTCCTTTTGTGTTGCTCTATATGTGTATGACGGTAGCAGTTTTGAAAATCACACTTCTGCTGTCAGAGGAAAAACTCCTTTAGATGAGTACGATCCAAATTTGAATCTGTTCTTAATGTGTTTCAGGGGCCTTAACACCTGCAGTTTTAGATGAATAATCCCTATTCAGATATGATTCTGATACTCAAGCAAGCAGGAGTAAATGGATTTCTAACTCAGCATCTATGTGTTATTCTCGCTCTCATTTACCTGGTGCTAAACCTGCTCTCCTTTTCTCCTTTCCTGTATTTCTTGCTTCCTCTCTCTCATCGTCAGGCTTTGTGAGTTTCGATAACCCGGGCAGTGCCCAGGCTGCCATCCAGTCTATGAACGGCTTCCAGATCGGCATGAAGAGACTCAAAGTGCAGCTCAAACGGCCAAAGGATGCCAACCGCCCATATTAGCCCCGCCCCCAAACTCTCCTCACCCTGGGGGTGAAGGCCACTGAGGCACACAGAGAACAACAGGTCAGGAAGGAGGCTGCATGCTGTGTTCCCTCCAACACACACACACACACACACACACACACACACACACACTCACTCACACACACAAGCAGTGCACAGTAAAAGCCTTAAGAAGAGAGAGCAGCTGCTGCATACAAATTACTGTCACGCACATATTTCCAATGCTCACCAAAAATAATATAGTTTTCAAGAGAAGCTGTTTGGAATGCATTCCCTACCTTTATTTCACATTTGAGAAGTGATTTATGAGAAATATATAATTCAAACTGTTACATATAGTATATAACGTGAAATAAGCCACTAAAAAAGGCACTGATGTGTGAAACACCTCTCCCTTTCTCAGAGAACGTTCCGTGGTGGGAATAAGATTAGTCCTCTCTGTGGTGTGCAACTCTCTCTCTCTCTCTCTCTCTCTCTCTCTCTGTCTACTCCCGTCTCTCAAGCCCTCATCTAAATGATGATGGAGAATTGATGCTGTGTCATTAATTTACCCTGCTGACGCCTGCCTTTAACTGAGCCAAGTTATTACCTACTTACGCAGCAAGTGAGGCATCCCAGCCTTAGCTCTGCTGTGGTTCTGCATGAGACCTCAAAGTACGGCGGGGGCCCCCTGCTCCGGCCGAGGGCCCCTGCTCCGGCCGAGGGCCCCTGCTCCTGCTTCAGCTCTGTCTTCAGGGCCGCACGGTTCAGGCATGGCCTTTTCGGGCAGCCTCCGTCGGCTCGGCTCAATAACGGCTGCGTCTTTTAAGCTCCTGGACTCTGAAGCGTTAAAATAATGCATGATGAACTTATGATACCTTTGTGTATTACTTTTGTTGGACCACATGTTGATAACACGAATAATGTTAATGAAAACACAAAAGAACCACAAAAGGACGAGCTCATCACGGCTGGGGGTTTGGTGTGCAGGTGGAGGTGTGGCGGATGCGTGGGGGTGTTCCTCACACACCACAGCCGCACAACTCAGCGGGCCGTCAGGACCTCAGTGGCAACTCAGGAGAACCACGCTGGACTCTGTTCCTGAGTGTCCACAGCCTGCCTAACAGAAGCCCTTCTCATACAGGAACACACGGAAGAACCACCGTTAAAGACCAATAAAATATCACCAACAAAACAGAACGATGTAAGACCTTTGGAACAGACTCAGAAGCAACGGACTCCAAAAACAAGGCATGGAGGGGGGGGTGGAGGAACAACAACAAAAAAAAAAAAAACAACTTTTGAAACCTAAAACTTTCGGGGTGGGAATCATGTAATAAGGGACTTGTATTTGAGAACTTTTTCAAGAACTGTTTTAAAGAAGAAAATAAAATAATTAAAAAAAAACAACAACAACAAAAAAAAAAACAAAACAATGACCTTTTTGGAAGAGAGAAACTTTTGGGAGGACGTGACACTTCTGGACACAGACTGGCTGTGGTTGTGGATTGCCATGTTTACTCGGAGTGCCTGTCCGTTCCCAGAGGCCACAGTTGCCGTAACGACGTGCAGCTGCAGTTGCCCTGGGAGACTTTCCTGTCATTCCTTAGTTGTGTAGGGACCAAAAGACCAAACCTTTTTATCGATACCAACATCAACAAAATAAGACTTGTAGCTGTAACATACGCAGAACACTGCATCTCTTTTGCTGTGCCAATGGGTTTAAGAGTTGTATTTACAAAAAAAAAGAGAGACGTGTATAAGTAGAATATATATGAATATATGTATAAATGCATACATATAGATTACTGATATGCTTTTAAATACTGGCAAAACTATTTCAGATGACCCGAGGAGGTTGCTCACCGCTAGTTTACAATTATTCAAAATGAAGACTATTTATTTTTTTCTCTTCTCATGTTGCGTGTTTGGATGGAGGGGTGCATGGGAAGGGTTGTTCCGTTCCGCAGCCTTACCTTTTCTAGCTCCACATCCCGTCCTCGTAGTTAAGAAACCATCGAAAAAGGTTTGAGATATACAAACCAGTTTATATTTACCGTGCATATATGTATTGCAAACTTTCAAGAAATATGTATCCATATATATGCACATGTCCTGCATATATATGGATACATAAAATACTAATCCCAAACTCTTATGTATTTATATGCATATATTTTATATGTGTGTATATATATATAGAACCAGCTATTCAATATGTAGAACTGTAATTTTTTTGTAGATTTTAGCTGGTGTTTGAACCACAGCTCTGCTTGGACTTTAACCAATGGGAAGAGTCTTATATGTGGCAGCTCCCAAACTGCAGGCATTCCTCTTTCTGATAAACATGTATGCCAACAAACACACGCGCACACACACACACTCAGACACGTACACACATGCACACTCAAACACGCACACACAAATATGTGTGTGATTATCGGTAGATGTATATATGTGCATATGCTATTGACAAATGCAAAAAGGCCTCCTCTCGTTTGAGAGTTTAAAGAGAATCAGGCTTAAGAGAGTCAGGAGCATTTTCACAGGAGATGGGACAGAACCCTTTGTGTTATCTGAGACACATCTGCCTCTATGCCCTCCAGTGTATTCCGCAAGCATATACAACTATACGTCACACATGGTGTACAATATACAAACAAATACAAATATACACATATACAGTATTGCTCCACTCCAACTGAGAGCTGGCTTTACATTTGGACATGGCAGGTCTGATCTCCTGCGTAAGTGCATGTAGCGTTGGTTTGTCAGTAGGTTCAGGTGCGTCTCGTTACCCAGTGCCTCTGACATTAGCACTGTGCTCTGAACACTGCTAGCCACACTATTTCTTTATGATGATGTCAAACTCACAGAGGCACTGCTCTTTTTTAAAAAACAAACAAACAACAACAAAAAAAAAAATGAAAACTAAAAACAAAAAACCTACAGCTCCTGCAAGAAAGCCTTCAAATATCTGTCGACATGAAACGTGTAAAGTCTCCCATCTGTTGTAACATACCCACTCACGAGTCAAGGGACATTTTGCTTAGGGTTACAATTAAGTGGGCATTATGTACATGATTTGCAAAGGTGTTGTATGAATCTACATCCGCGGTGTGTTTACAAGTGCTGCTCGAAGAGCTCAAATGTATTTTGTTAGGATAGTTTTTTGCTTGGTATGCGGGATAAGACTTGGGAGTTGAGTTTGAAATTTCTAGATATTGCTAATTAGAGGGTAAAGCTGTTATGATTTTGTTAGATAATGCTTTGCGTTGAACTGCTGTATTATACAGATGGTAATATTGTAAATAGTAATTCTGAAACTGGTTGATTCACTTTATGGCTACAGTAAAGTGTCTGTTCAGCAGCAATAGAATAATCAAGCTTTTCACCTTGGAAGGAATTTGGATATAAAATCTTAAACCAATTCCCCTGCAGACAGACTCCAAGAATGTTGCATTCCACTTCATTCAGGTACACCAAGGTTCTCTAAGTTGTTCAGACAGGTGTGTTATGAAGCACTCATCTTCCTAACAACTCACGACTTGCTTTGTCTGAACTTCTCTCTTATGGCATCACGTTCTCTGCAGACCCACCTTTGTCCGTCTCACCTGTCCATCTGTCCATCTAATCTCTTGCCTTGCTTTGTTAATCCAGTCCATGCAATGTTTCAGCTACAACTGTTTACATAATCTGAAAAAGTGTATGGTTGATAACCTAGCAAGAAACAGAGCAGAGGTTTTATTATTTTATTATATATATAAATATATACATAAACTAATGAATATACTGTAAATGTTTTTTTTTTTTTCTTTCTTTCCTTTTTTTCTTCATTTTACCCTGTATATAGGTTTGCATATTTTATAGGACTTTTACTTCTATCTACATAGACTGGATGATTATGAAACTTTAAATTCTGAGTTATGACTAGTAAAAAAAAAAAAAAAAAACTACATTCTGGTGTTGAATGAAACCAGGCAAGCAGTAAGGGGGCGGGGCCACACGTGCGGAAGTCAAGGAGCCGTAAATGGAAGGAGAACATCAAATTCACCTGAAAAAACCCCCCCATCATATATCGTAATCTGAAGTGCTGTCAACATGTTCATGTATTCGTCTCTATTCATTTATTTATTCAACTGATTTTTTTGTTTATTTGTTTTCTTTGGGTTTTCTTTTGTTTAGTTTCATTTTGCTCAGTGTACCAACACAGATTCGTTCCCCCGGTGCATACTATTGTCAATATATTTTTTTTCATTGCTTATTATAAACCATAAAGTATGTGTTTGTCATTTCAAACAAAGCCATTTTTTAAATATATATATTTTTACATGTTTTATATTGTGGGACACAATGGATCAATGCTACTGGCAAAAGTCAGAGTGCAACTAACAATTTCTTGGGAAATGTAAAACCTGCAAATGACTGGTGTTGCATTCTGCTGTTAGAACCATCTACTGTTCTAATCCATTCTGCTGTTTTACAGGTCATGTTTTACAGGTCCATGTTTTCCTGAGATCTGCCTTTTTTGCACATATAACTCCACAACTCCCACTGAGAAACGGCACTAATCCATCCATCATCTCAGCCTGCACAGCCAGTCCTCGCATCGGCTATATCCTGTCAGACTTCTGCATCCAATGATAATGAAGTACAAGGGAGTAGAAATGGGAAGCCACTGAGGTATAATCGGTTTAAAATTAATAAATAAAAATAAATGTAAAAAAAAACCAAAAAAAAACAGGAAGAGGGTGAAAAAAGGAACAACTTTTCAGACATTTGAGCACAGTAGAGGCTGCTGAGTGTAATGGGTGGATTATTGCCAAGCCTGAGGAAGCTATTAGCAGTCAGAGTGCTTTAACTGCTCCTGCCCTGCACCTCTGAACTGCATATTTCTCTGTTCCCTGGACTCTCGTTTTGTAATTTTACTGAATGATGCGTCTCTGCTTAGCCCAATAATAAAGCACAGTCTAGAATAAACCAGCGTTACGCCTCCCCGATTTCCACTGTGTCTTTATACAAGCCTCTTTTATGTGTTGTTTTATCTTTGTACTTTTATTGGTTGGTTGCTCTACTGATGCAGACAGAAGCCTCTTCAGATGAAGGGAATATACGAGTGTATTTGAGTTAGGGTGCATCACAGAAACTTTTATCACTAAAACTTTTGATTAAATTGGACAAAAGGCTCAAAAGGCAACTCTAAAACTAGGATTTTTCCACTAGCTGGAGGAAAATAAGTTGCATCGCATTTTCATGTGCAGTTTTCCTGCCTCATTTTTTTACTCATGAAGTAATGAATGCATGTAGTATTTATAAAAATATAAAACAATACATTTATAACTTTTTAGTTTTTGGATGATAAAAAAAAAAAGACTTCTTTTTAGTCCTGACGACCTATACGTGAGGTAGAAGCAATCGTTCGTCGTTCCACTTAATAGGAACATTTTTTCCTAAATGCACTGATCAGGTGTGTGTATGAAAGTACGATTGTTTTGGTTAAGATAATCATTGCCTTGGTGTACTTAGCATGAACCACAGAGACTGCACAGTTTTTACAAAGAGAATAAATACATGTTTATTAACATTAGATTTAAAAAAAAGTGACGGAAGTAAAACCCGTGATTACTTTGCCAAAGGCGTCAAATTAAGACAAACTAGGTATCAGAAACACAGGAATGGTTGAGAAACACCGATGCACATCTCGTGTGCTGTTCTGCCAGCTGTAGTGAGTTCTAATTGAGGTTCTCGTGGGCCACTACACCCTCCTATCAGCAGATGAAGAAGATGTCTTCCAGCATCTGACTCTCCTCCAAGTCCTGCTGTGAGGGCTGGCCTTGGCCCGCAGGAGAGAGCAGGGTCGTGTGAAGAGGCTGGAAAGCACAGGGAGGCTGGCGAGGACCGGCAGGCCTTGTGTGGGAAGAGGGGTTGACTCTGCTTCTCCCTGGGTTAGCAATGGGGCTGAAAATGTCTAACAGCTCATTCACAGAGGAGTCCAACCTGCAAGAGGGAAGACAATGAGTCAGCAAAAGTATTCCAAAAAAAAAAAAAAAAGATCCTAAAATACTTCCAGAAACCTGTGGAACTAAGTTGCCACAAAGCTGCATTCCAGGCAGCCATGAAGACTTCAGAAATAATGATAGAGGGTTTCCCTTCCTTACACAGAAAGAGAAAAGACAAAATGCATAAATAAAATAATAAACACACAAATTAATATAATTCAGATTCCACCTCTCAGTCTGCAGGCTTTATAAATTATTCAGCAAGAACAAGTACATTTCAGATATAAAACAATATTTTTTAGAAGACTCCTCTTTAGGTGTTAACAGTTTTCTCTTTGTTTAATGCAGCGTCAGGTGGCATCCATGCATCAGTGCACGTGGGTATGACCATCAGCTCCTTCCGGAATCAGAAAGAGACTCCCTCTCTCAATGTATGCACAGCTCAGCTCAGCTCAGCTCAGCACAGCTCAGCTCAGCACAGCTCAGCTCAGCACAGCTCAGCACAGCACAGCTCAGCACAGCACAGCTCAGCACAGCACAGCTCAGCACAGCACAGCTCAGCACAGCTCAGCACAGACTACTTTTCGGATGGTAACATGCAAAAGTCAATATGGCAATAAATATGTGCAAGTACTTGATACAACAAATACATCCATTTAATACAATGGTAGATACTGTGTATATCAATAATTTAAATAAATAAAAAAAGCTTTTTAATGACATTTTACTGGCTTTGATCAGTACAAGCAACCTTGAGTTCCAGGAAGCAAGTACATTCTGGACCAATGAACATAAATTCCAATTTATGAAGTGGTAAAATTCATATGCAAGTCTGTTATTCAAACATGGGGGTTTTATATCACTGAATCAAATAAAGTCCAAGATGAGACAAAGATTGTCACACATGGGGTGTCCAACCAACTGCCTGAATCAATTCCACACTGAAACTACTGCATCCAGATGCAATAGACAAAATAGTCTTAAAATCTAAGCAAGTTATATCTAATTTATCTACATCATACATATTTGCATATTTACAAAGGTATTTTAAATCATATTTGTGTGTATTAATTAGGTTTTGTGGTGGTCTGACACACTTATCATAACAACTCAGTACAGCTCTTTGTAACCGCAACAAAGACCTCAATATACGACTTCTGAACTAAATAAAACTGCCTGTTCTAGCTCTTTAAAAAAAGACCATAAAAGACATGAATAAAAAAAGTTACAATTTAAACACAAGTAGAAGTCATACAAGCATGTTTGGATAACGGCGTCTGCCTGGAAATACAAGAATGCAAATATCCCACATGAACAGAAGAATGGAGAGCTGTCATATGCATGATAATACATGTAGATCTAATTTTTTCAATAAGTGGATCGCATGTGTCAATACCAATCTAACATTTCTCCATACATCAGTGAAAATAAAGAGTGTGTCTGTACAAGTGAGTTGAGAGGAGTAGAGGATGCTTGATGGGGAGGGACTTTGGCCACGCTCCCTCTCCAAATGTGAGAATTTGCATTTTTATTTGTTGATTTATTTAACGGACAGGCTTCTCAAACAGCCATCCATCAACACACGACACTGCTGGTATGAATAATGCAACGCTTACCGCCGGTCACAATCTATAACAAGGCAAGGGGGGCCTAGTTTGATGGGGGGGGGTGCATGCAGGTAGGAGAATATTGCTGGAGAGAATGCTAATGTCTTTGGCAGTCATATCTACGCTGCTTCACAAGGTTCACTGCCTGGTGACCACGAGACATTAATATCACTTAAGCGAGAGCCCTGCTAATCCCGGCCCTTCCTATACCGGCTTATTTGACGGTTCACAGAAACGAGAAGACGATGGACAAATGCAACCCTAAAAAGCTCCGATCGGCAGTTGAGGGAGGGATGAGGCTGCGAGAGATTCCCAGGCTGTGCTTCAGTAAAGCCAAACAAAGCAGTGTTTATCAGCTTCCTCTTCTTCAGACTGCAGTAATTTTACCACTCTCATTAAAAATGTAAGTCACACTTGACTGCTCCTTTCATTTCCAGGCCAAACAGTAATATAAAAGTCCTAAACTAGCAATTGCCGACAAACTGCATGTCAATTTCCTCCAAATCAATAACTGGCAAAAGGTGGAGAGGGGGGCAGAGTCCATGGGCAGGAGAACTCTCATTACTTACTGGCTCCATCAAAAGCATACTGAATCTTTCTACAAAGATTACAGAATTGCAGTTTACTTTTTTCCCCCCTTTGAAAACAGCATACAAGCAGTTGAGATCAACTAAGGGAAAAAGGTTGTTATGACACAACTGAGTGGGGAGACAAAGTTCTAAAAATAAATCAAATAAATGTAAAAAAAATTCAAACGGTTCACCTTTCATCCATTAACGTGATGTTCTCAGGACCCACCCAGATTACTCACACAGAATCAGGCAGCTCGAAAAAATCCAGTGGCAATTTCATGAAAGAGGTGTGCAAGGAGAATAAATGCTTAATAAGCAAGTCAAATATATTTGTAAAGCACTTTTAAAACAACTTTCACTGACCAAAGTGCTGTACGTGGAACCACATGGAATCAGTAGAACAACAACACAGGCATTAAAAACAAAGTACCCCCTCGGTCTCTTACTATTTAAATACAAGTTTGTACAAGTAGATTTCTAGACTCGATTTAAAAACCAAGACAGAAGTGGCGTGGTGAATACTGGACAATAGACTGTTCCATGGTCTCGGAGAATAAACCGTAAATGCCCAATCACCTTTACGTTTCATATGAGCTCTAGAAACAGCAAGGACGATCTTGGGGATGGTTGCGAGGTGGAGGGTGTGAGCAGACTGGCAATATAAGATTAACACTACACCATACAGTGCTTCAAAAATAAATAAAAGCACTTTAAACCGTATGCTGTACTGGACTGGGAGCCAGTGAAGGAAAGGGAGGACCGGTGTAATATCGTGGCTCTTTCTGGTTCAAGTCAGTAACCTGACTGCAGCATTCAGGACCAACTGCACACACTACAATAGAGACTGGTCAGTCGCAATTAATAAATAATTACAGTAGAGTCTGTTCTAGAAGACATGAAGACATGAATGACATTCTGCAGGTCAGGAAAAAAGAGAAAAGGCTTAGAGAAGATGGACAATCTACTCTTTACCACATTAGACTTGTTTATGAAATCTGAGTCAAAGATAACGACTAGACTTCTCACAGAGGATTTGACCCATAAGGACAAACGACCAAGAATATTGGAAACGACGTGGAACAATAAAAATGATGATCTCTGACTTGCCTTCATTCAGCTGGACAAAACTGACAAGAAAATCTTCTAGACTGATACAAACCTACAATTTATAACTCTTCATGTATTAATATAATCAATATCAATGTACTAATTGTTCAAAAATATATTTTTTATATATTATTAAAATATATTAAATGCTGGTACCCACAGTGATACCCAGGTTTAAGGCTTGGCTACTGGGCAAGTGAAGCCTACCTGATTTCAACAATGTCTCTCAAAACCAAAACCCTTACGATGACAAGCTTTATTGATTTTCTCAAATCAGATTCACCATTGAATAATGCAAAGGAAGCCCGAGGACAATGAAATATTTATCGTCCAATATTTATATTTATTTTTACGTAAGCCGACTTTCCACAGAGCTTGTTATCTCAAGTAGCATCATGTCATTGGAGTCTGGGTTCAGGATTAGACCAACTCTAAATGTATTAGAGTACAGGTTCTGGTCAGTTGGGTATGAAGAGAACATTCTTTGAAAGAAAGAAAAAATAAAACAGAAAACATTTTATAAAACTGAGGCAAGCCATTGTTAAATAAAAACCATATCAGAGACTATAAGTTTAGTCATTTTAATACATTTGGACATGAGAGAGGAATCACCAATTCAAGATCTTGTGCCCAACTTCCTCAAAGCACTATTTAAGCCTATGGCTCTGGTGAGGTTCTCTGACACACACACACAGACACACAGACACACAGACACACAGACACACAGACACACAGACACACAGACACACACAAACCGCAAGTTTTGGAGAAAGTATTACTTCTCAAACCCAGTGTGTGTCCGTTTCCTTTCGAAGTCATTTCCAGCCTGCATAAGTGAATGTGTGGCCTGAAGAGAAGCTTCTGTTCCTTTTCTTTGTTTAAGTTCTAAGATCCTGCATACAGGCTACTGCACTCCTTGGCCTTAGATACTCTTCATAACAATGAACTAAGAATATCAATGTGAAAAGCCCACTCAAGCTCTTCTGCTGATCATTAACAAAGGCACCATGGTTGTCATACTTTGAGAGATAAATGTGGAGTGCGCAGGATGATGAGAATTCCCAACCCTGTCTGTTCCCTCATTCTCTGGATATACCATACATATAAATCACAGGCATATGCAAAACAGGCTAATTCATTTAACTTCAAAAATGCTAGACTACAGATATCAAAGAAAAGAGATGGAAATGCATTAATGCAAAATATTCACAATACCATATCACTGAAAGAAAACGGCAATTAGTTTCCCAGACAATATATTCCTTCTTGGATCATAAAACAGCAAGAACTCTTTACAAATGACTTACAAATATGACGCATTTTTCAGAGGCATACTAAGAGAGACATACTTGGCCTCACTCGGGAGGGGGGTTGGGGGGGTTGGGGGGGCATGCTGTCACATTAATTACCTTTCCACGTTAAAGGGAAACGGTAATGAATTTCCTTCCTTTCTCGTAGTGTGTCTCTCGCTAGCGGTCAGTGATTCATTCTCTGCCTCTCTCTTTCTCATTAAGTGGGGGGAGGCAGTGCATTCGCGGGCCAGAGCTGAAGAACTCTGTTCAATTACACCTGCTGCTGAGGCCTGCTAGGCTAGCTAATGGGACGCAGCTTGGGTCCTGTCAGCCTCAACACTAGCCGACAAAAATCTTCATTTAGCTCATCAAATGGAGCCTGCATCACAATTGGACCAGGCCGCCCATCTCCCATCTCTCTTGCCGTTTTGCTGCTCCTGGTTTTCTTGAGGATCGGAAGATGAGATGAGGAAGAAGAAA
>JAOXYF010000003.1:22492007-22503682 GCA_028565775.1 Sternarchorhynchus goeldii
ACATATATACACACAAATACATACATACATATACAGACACACACACACACACACACCCACACAAATATACACACATATATATATATATATATATGTGTGTGTGTGTGTGTGTGTGTATGTGTGTGTATATATATATGTATATATATTTTCTTGTTGTTGTTGTTTTGGTTTTTTTTTTTACAACCAATGTGTAGGTGTGTCTCAGAGAAAAATAAAGGGTAAAAGGATACTTTCTCTTTCTTGTATTATGAGTCGATTCTGTTCCTCTAGGTGTTGTATCTTTTTCTCAAATGTCTCTTGTTCATCGCGGAGTCTCTGTACAGACTCTTCTTTCTCCTCACTTACTCTGAGAAATTCAGATGCCAGAACAAGGCAACAGAGTTACAAAGGACAGCACATATAACATTAAAACCATCCACATAAACATTAACAATAACATGTACCACAGTAATGTTTGCTGTGAACTTGAGTAGAACTCCTTTTGCGTAATGTTAAGTCTAGAACTGTGACTTTTCCAGCTGGTGTCAAAGATAATTAAAGAGAGTAGTATTGTTGAACTACGGGACTGTGTCATATTGATGCTGGAGTGCTTAATTCAACCCACAAGATGCAAAATTCAAAATGAAATTATTTAATAATGTTATGGTTATTAAAGCAAAAATGAATACTGTTATGTATGTCATAACTACATTAATACAGGACATTCAACGATGCTACCAGAACACTTTGCTACCAGAAGCCTTATGCATGGGAAGGATTTATACCTGGCAAGTTCCTCAATCAGGCCGGCAATACGGCGCTTGTCTTCTGGACAGAGATCCTTCAGAGAAGCCTTGCTTTTGGCTTGAGCTATATTAGGCAATGCCTGTATACAAGGTAAATGAAACAGATTCTTATTATTACTTATGCTTTTTGTTTTTCAAACAATACATTAACACCAGGACTGAGGGCATAAAAATCAAATCCATGTTCTACCTGAGCCAAAGGTGGTTCTGACACTTGATGAGGGGTTTTGGATTTAGCAGAATAATCACAGGTCTTATGCAGTGGAGACTTAGCCAGAAGTGGTTCTACGGTGAGGTGTGATGTGGGCACGTCCAATTTCTTTCCCCTCTTCCCTTCCCCATTTAAAGCAGACTTCCCTTTGACCTTCCTGCCTTTACTGCTTCCTATGGACACAGCTTTCACCCCCATCTTCTTGCTCATTCCTGAAAGAGGGGCAGGGCAAGTGAATAAACTCACATTTATACATAATAACAACTCAGTATAGTGTTGAAGAACTTCAGTATAGGAACATGCTCGTCACCTGACCTTCTCTCTATCTGAAAACGGATACGGGCGAATTTATTTATAAACGTGTACCGGAAGCAACGGTACAAATAACAGTGTTGGAAAAGTGAATGAAGCTTAAATAAAACTTTGCTTCCCAACTTGACACTACGCTGCTTTCTACTTTCTGTCTTACCTGAAACAAACACTGTGGGCTGTTCGTCGTCTGATGCTGTTCAAGTTAAGCGACATTACACATCATACGCGTGGTTTCCAATGTACAAAAGGGAGGATATACGTGAATTTTCTCATTTTCCTTTTTCCCCTATTAGGCTACATCTCTGATGTCAACAAAATGTAAGCATACCTTAACCAGCTAAATAACTGTAATTTGACAAGATGTCCAGTTGGACAAGAATTTGGCTAAATTTACTAGGTAACTAGATTAGTGGCAAATAGTGGAAGCTTAACTTACCTAGTTAGCTAGCTAAAATAGCTTGTTCCTAGCTTGTATAATACCGACATAGTTAACCTAGCTAACTAGATAATTTATATAACTGAAAAAACAAATGTCATGTTACAAATATTATGGAACAGATCATTGATTACATTTCTAGCTAGTTGTCAAACTAATGTATTGCTAACCAAAACAAAAGTGATTTATTACAGATCATAATTACGACATCGGAAAGATTATAATTATCTAAATATTTCTAAACTTGCATACCCCATCACAGTAGGACATCACTGAACTAATCTAAAATACTTAGGTAAAGAAGAAAGAGCAATTTTAACAAGCCAGTTATTTAGCTAGCTAGCCAGCTAGCAAATTAGCTAACAGACCAACAATACTGCTCATCATCTGACAGTTAACTACATCTAAGCATAGTATCAAAAACATGAAATAGTAAACGCGAGGTGACAAAGGATGATCTGTGAACAGTAAGGATACTGTCATTTATCCAATAAATCGCAGAGTTTCTGCCCTCGGCAACAGCGGCCATATTGAAACAACCGCCACTTCCAGAATAATTGACAAAATCCCTCCTCTTTTTAGCTCACATGAGTGTGATTTGTTCGGCTTACCCTCGTGCAAATTGCACTATTCGCTAACAGAGCCATCTTTCATTTTATTAACCAATAGACGTTCAGAATGTATATGTTTGGGTTCCCCGTTACTATGCGTCACTTTACTGGGCGCTTGAGGCACCGCTACGCAGTAAGCAATGGAGGATGCAAAAGATGAAAAGACCTTCAGAGGGTTTTCAGAAAGACTTACCCTAGGAATAACTCGGGTTTTGGGTGAGTCGTCATCATCGGTGTTCATTTAACCAAACCGAAAGCTGTCAGCTTCTTATCTCACTTTACTGAGACTAGTTGCAAGGGAGCTGAGAGTCGTTGCATTGCGATAATGCTGGTTAGTTGGTGGACATCATTTTACTCAAACTAACCTGAATGCCGTAATTACAGTAAGATGGTCCTAATGACAGGAATATTGTTTTAACTGCGATATCCTTGTCTTTAACATAGATGCCACAAGATTCTTCTCAGTCTTAACGGTTTTCGTTGAAGTTAGTTTTCTTAACCTTCTCATTACATCCCCAGAGAGCCTTCCAGGAGTCCTAAATGTACGGTTCGTTGATAGAGAACCTGCAGAGAAGCGGTACCTCCTCTCATGGGAGCAGGTAAGAAAGGAAGAAGTTATTATATCCTGAGAAAATGCTATGGGGTGGATAGATTTAAACGTGTCCTTGTGTGTCCTTCAGAAAAACAACTGTGTTTTGCCAGAGGATCTGAGAGACTTCTATCTCACAACAGATGGCTTCACCCTCACCTGGAGTTCCAAACTGGAAAGTCAGTTCCATGTTATATTAAACATTTAGGCTTAACATCTAAGTAAATGCTCTTTCTTTGCCAAAGGAATAGTGAATGATATATTCATTATAAATTGATATTATAATATATGTTAATAACCCATGAAAAGTTGTCACTCATAGTCAATACTCATTGTCAGTTAATTTATAATGTACACTTAACAATGCCAAAATGCAGTACAGTATAACAAATAAGCTAATAAACAAATTCATTTAAAATGCACAGACACATTTAGAAGAAAATATACCTTAAACAGCCCAAACAGCTAATCAGAAGTGAAGAATTTTTAAATGGAATGGTATCCCCCTAAGTCAATGGTAGGGGAAAAAGGAGACAATTCTACCATCTCAGGAGCTGAGACAGGGAGCTTCTGTGCCAATGTCACCCAAGATGTATAAATGGGAATGGGCAGAAATAAGCATAAAAATGTCCTCTGTTAAAATTTCAAGGAATGAGAATAACCAATTTTGTGCTTTACAGATGAACCAGTCCCTATTGGTTGTATGCTAATTAACAGTGTGGCCAAGCTCCGTCTTCTAGCCCAGTCAAACATCTACTCCCTCCCCAGTGCCCCCACATTAGCTGACCTTGACTTTGAAGATGCATTAGAAGGTGAGGTTCTCTAAGCACACTTGCGGAATATAATCAAATACAGCTACAATTTCTATAATCATATGAGCAATTTTTAGGCATATGTGGTATAAATTGTAGAATTCAATTTAAGTATCTTGAGTATTTGTGCCTTTAAGGAACTTTGTTCTTTAGGGTCAGAGGGTTATAAAGAGCCTCACTTTGACTCCCGAAGCCGTATATTTGAGCTTGACCCCTGTGGTGGAAATGGCAGAGTCTGCCTGGTGTACAAAGACTGCACTCCTGGTAACAATCCATTTAAAGCATAATGCAAAGTCAGTGTAACTGATGGTGTGCTGAACACTTCATGTACTGGATAAATGACTCATGCTGCTCTTACTGTATGCCCCTATAACTTGTGACATCTAGGTGCTGTGGCCCAACAGAGTGAAATATGGTTTTTGGACCGTTCCTTATACTGGCACTTTCTTACCTCATCCTTTACTGCGTACTACAGGCTTATGATAACACATTTAGGCCTACCCGAGTGGCAGTATATTTTCACCCCATATGGGCCCAGCCCACAGGCCAAGGTAGGAGAAAAGCACTAGTGATCATCCAAGCATCCCAATATATACAGTTAATATATTAAAGAGAGAGTGGTAAATGTAGTATGCCAGAGCTGTTAAGAAGGCTCCATTGTAGCTTGCTGTTCTTGAGTTTTAAATGGCTGAAAGATCAGATGCTGCTTGTGCTTCTCATTTGTATTCATTAGCATGGAATGAAAAATTCCATGCTAATTCAGACTTTACTATTTTACCACAGCTTTTGGTTTTAGTTTACAACTGCAGGAACTTGGTTTTTAGATGTCTTTCATTAGTATGCAAGCAATAACACACTATAAGAGTAACTTAACTGTACTTTATCTGTCTCTGAGTACAATATTTGCTGAATATGGGTGATAGGTCTGACTGTAGTAAGTTCAGAGAATCCCATTTATCACTTTCTCAGACTCTGTGATGACAGATGAGTGAAGGGCACAGTGATCCTTTCTAAAACCGGTCTCCCTTCTGGCACAGCAGTGGGTATCTCTTTATCAACCCCTTACTTTCCGCGGTGATGCTCATCTTGATCCAGCTGGGGAACCCTTCCTCAACAAGCTGGACCCGGCCAAGGCCTTCCGGGGCAAAGCCAAGCCACCCGCTTCCAAGAAAAAGCAGCCAGCCCCAGCGAGTGGAGAGGTGGCTGGGAAGGGACAAGGAGCCACAGGCAGACAGAGCAGTGTGAACAGACGATGACACAGCGCCACCATCTGGACCATTTTATGCCGTCACGCTCAGCTGCTGAGCCAGTTAACATGGGAAACATTGCGCACAAGCCTGAGCATCAAGGTCAGGCTAATATGAAAAGAGATGCAGCATGTTCCATCAGTGTGAAGATCAGTGGCTGGGATGCCACCACACAATAGGCACCAACCTTATTTTGTTAATAACTGGAACCATTTATTTTATTTTTACAAGATTCCCATGTTTATTCTTGGTTTTCCCTGTCCTGTAATAAATAATAATAATAATAATAATAATAATAATAATAATAAATACTGCCTTGACTAAACTCCATGTCTCCATCTTAAATGTTTAAAGCATTTACAATGAAAGACTGAGCAAAAAGAAAAGAAAGTTACATATTACATGTAGACATTCTGCTATTATGTTTTCAAACTTCTTTCAAAAAAAATTATTCTATGCTGAGAATTTTTTATACTGATGCTCCTTTGGAATATGCATGAACAAACCGTCCAACTGTAGGCCTTCCATGTCTCTGGATATAGTTAAGGCTCATCTAACCAGTTTGTGAAGACCAGCAAAATAACCAGAGTCGACAGGCTCCACAGTCATCCTTGCATTTTAACGGCGTAGCTGGGTTTAATCTCCATGCATAACCGAAGCAGCTTGTTTGGCAGATCTCCTATTCTCCTGTTCCTGTCTGGTCCCAGTGCATAGGCTACTTGATGTATTAATGATTCACACACTCTGATCCTCATTCTGGGCTCTAGGTTTCTGTCAGTTTGAGCAGGATGGAACAGCTCTATAAATAATTTATATATGAGAGCACCAGCACCTCTACCTACTAATGGGGCCACAACAGGAACCCAGAACCAACCAACACCCACCCCAGACAGAGCAATAAAGGAGCGTTCAAATATATTCACATCTCCTTTATGTTAGTTTTACATATTTGAGTATGATTTTCTTTCAGGTTTGACTTGTGAATGGTTTACATTGAAATAAGCTCATTTTTATAGACAACCATATTTATGACTGAAGAACTGTTTAGAGCATTTTACATTTACATCTACAACATTTTTAAGTTGCTGCAGTGTGTGGATTCTGTCTAATGTGGCCAAACTAAAAATTGTCACTGTTATACATTTTATCAGCTTTAAAATACTTTTTTGTTCTGTATATTTACCCAAATACATCTAATCCCCAGCCTGCAACAGCTGTAAAAAAGCCTCAGTCCCAGGTCTCGTGAGGGACTGATGGCATAGCCCTGCTGCTCCCCATGGAAATTCCAATCAGCAGTACGAGAGCTGCCATAGCCGTTGGCTCACCACCAGATGGGGCAGGCTGGTTCCTCTGATCTGTCAGAGCCATTATACACAGCAACAGCATGGCTGTGCCAAGCACCTGAGTGAGGCAGATGGCAATAAATAGGATATACCATTTTGGCTTTATAATCAAAGAATAAATCTGGGGGAAAAAAAATATGACAGTTCCAAAAGCTTTCTTCTTCACATCCAAGAAATGTTTTAATATGCTGTTACAGCATGTGCTTTTTCTATTCTCTTTTTTATTTAACATTTTGATCTTGTCTTGGTGACTTCTGGTGACTTAATGACTTTAGGAGCCAGCGTTCTTTAACAGAAGTACCTCAGATGGGATATGCTGTCTCACTTGGTCCAGGAATCCAGCTTGTAATGAGATGTACAACGCTGGATAAGTAGCAAATATGCCCACTGTTGCTTTGGGGCCAGAAACTGTTAAGTTACCCCCAGAGTAATGGTGTATGGCATCTGTTAAACATCAAAACCCTCCACACATTCGTTTTACATAACTATATCCTCCCTTTTAAAACCTGAATGTGCATACTAATTTAACATGGTATAAGGTAAAAACTGTTGAAGCAGCCAGAAAGGAGGTGAGGAGCCATCCAGTTAGATCAAGTGGAAGCACCTTTCAGTCCAGACGGCCAAACACTCACATGGTGACCGACGCTGCTGGATTCATATAGGCACCTAGTTAAAATGATAAAATGATGTCCTTTAACATTCACATATTTAAAAATTATGGTTATTTCACATTTGCTGTGAGGCTTTGAGCAACACCTTACCTGATACCTTCCCATCTACATGCACTCCCATTGCTATACCCAGACCAAAACCGAGATTAATTCTCAGGAAACTTCCAAAACCTCCTTCTCCTGTAGCTGCTTACGCAACAGAGCCCAAGTCCAAATGCCTGAAGAAAACACACATACATGTTTTCAATAGTATGCATGAGCAGGACATATTGTTAATCAACTCTAATCAAACTAAACACACTTGTATTTTTTATGAAACAATGAATTATGCATTAATCTGACATATATGAATGTCTGATAAATCACATTATTAAATGTCCATTTGGTTATTATCAAGGATCTGTAAATGATTGACATTAGTTCATTTATTCCTAAGAACATGATTTTGATAAATGAGTGGCATATTTCAAATAAAAATGTACAAGTGCAGATAGAAATAAGAGGTTCAATCAATTTATTTAACCAAAATGTTCATGCATGAGAGAGGAGCTGCCAGTTTTCTCTGCATAACTTATACAGAAAACCCTATTAACTCCTGAGCCTGTTTCCTTAAGCAATAGACAGGTATCTCACTTGGGTTTAGTCAATTGGATGACAGAGCAGTCCTGTTCCGTGGGGGGGGGAACATATCCCAGTTTCAAACATTCAATAACATTAACTATAAGACTACCACTATAAGCATAATATTACAGAAATAAAGCAGCAATGATCTTACCATTTTGAATTATGCTTATAAACATTTACTTTATATTTTCACTGTCCTCAATGCTGTTTAATTACATTTGTGTTACATAGGTTATATTAAAAATAGAAACACACCTCCACACCGACACGTCCACATAAACTAGGGAAGAGGCAGGTGCGGCCACTGTCACAGATACAGATCTTTTCGCAAAAAATATTCCCCCTTTGCTTCTATAACAGGTTCTAGTCTCCTAGAAAAGGTTTCCCCAATGTTTTCCACTATAACATAACTGCATAGATTTTCCCCATTTCACAGTTCAAAAATTGTGCTGAAGTTACTTCTAAAGGCTATCTGGAACACGGCAGTGAGTGGAGCCACAGAGGACGAACAATAATTTAATTTGTTGGGTTTTAGTACTATGTGATACGTGTATGACTGTATTCCCCACCACTTCGGTGAGAAGCTGCTGTTGCTCCCAGCAGTATTTTCAGAAATTTGACATACTTATTTGACATTTGAAAATTATGTGACAGCGTCACTTGAAGGCGACTGAGCGCTTCATTGTAGCTTATTCCAATGCCAGTGACTGCTACAATTACGAAAAGTTAGTTCCTGGCGAAAAAAAAAACTGATCGGCTGAGCTGTGATAAAATATGTTGTAAAATCCTTGATATGCGCACTCCCATGACTACCACATAATGCCCGATTCTGTATTAATGCACCATGTTTTTAAACCTTAGCAACAAAACCTAAGGTTTCCTTTAGGAAAAATAGTTTATAGAACTGTTAAATATGGTTAAATACTGAGTCACGGTGCTTACGCAGGTCTCCGACTAAAGAATTTAACGAATGATCCGAGAACAAACCCTAATGGAAAAGTGAATTAATCTGTCAACGAAAGAAGAACAACAAGATCGGTGAACAAAACGGGGTTTTATCTAACGGATAACTGAACAAACTGTACATGTGCTCGCTGCTGCCGCTACCGGAGAACACCAATAGGGGGCGCCTCTGCAACGTGACACACTGTTCTAAAGTAGGCTTGTTTTATAGGCTTGTTATAAAGTAGGCCAGCTAACACCGTCTTATCTTTGGTTTACAGCAGTCTCTAGAAAGTCTAGAATGTCCTTTTCTGTCCAGTCTTGATATCCAACACAGTGGGTACAGTCTGAGATAAGTTGACATACCTAAATGCAAACACAAAAGACAACTGTCACAATTACCCCTCCCTGGCATCCTGGTTGTCTTTCAGTTTCATGTCCAGTCCTGGTTTTCTGTTTTTCTGTAGTTCGACAACCTGTGAGTAGTTTTCATTAGTCTTTGTATTTAATCCTAATTTATCCCACTTACTTTTCTATACTTCCCTTTTGTCTACATAATAAGTTCCTTTTCATTTCTGTTTAACCTGAGTCCAGTTTAATTAAGCTTTGTTACATCTCTTTATTATTTCCTAGGTAATTCTAGGCTAATGAGTCTTAGTAACAGATAAATCCATTTTTGTATCAAGTTTTTATGAGATGTGTCTCTTTGCAGTAGGTTTGTGGCTTTTGCAGTGCCATTTGTTGGATCTTTACAGTACTATAGAAAGTTTTCAGATAAAAAAATACTTTTAAGTACCGCATGCATTTCTGGTTGTATTCTAATAAAGTCATTGCAGAATAATTGCATGTGGTTATACTGTATACCCCTCCTGCTCATTCTCCTGGATTTCTGTTTAGGTTGTCTTGGTTACCATTTTTTCTTTGTATCTCTCCTCGGTTTCCTTTCTCTAAACCTGTCAGCTTCTCTTTGTTTAGTTAGTATTCCTATGTCTTAGATTAGTTCTGTATATTTTCAGTCATCTTCTTTAGTTTAGTCCTAAGAGTTAGTTTAGTTCAAAGAGATTGTGAGTTTCCAGATCATTTTGGAGCTGAATGGCTACAGTGCGTTTGAGAACTTTAGCCAGGAAGGGGAGATTAGAAATAGGTCGGAAATTGGCAAGAGTTGATGGGTCTAAAACAGGTTTTTTTAAGTAAAGGAGTAACTGCAGCAATTTTGTAGATGGAGGGGACCTGTCCAAGTGACTGATTAATAAGTATTGTGAGATGAGGAATCAGAGCAGGAAGACAAACTTTAGTTAAGGATGTGGGGAAAGGATCAAGTAAGCAGTTTTAGACTTGATAATGACATGGCTAATGAATGAAGAGTTCACAGCATGAAAAGCAGAAAAAGAAGAGGAGGAAAGATTGCTAATAAGGGAATGGTGAATCACAGAGGACTCGAGAGAACGTTTCGATTTTGCAATTCTAGTTTCCAAGAAATGTAAGAATGATTCACAGTGTGAGGGAATTTTATTGTCATGGCCGACCAAGATAGAGGGAGGAAACCCCTCCCAGTGTCACCAACTGTAACCACCCCGCCTGCGAGCGGTATAAGGAGAGGAGAAGACAAAGTTCTCCTCAGAGTTGTGCATTAGGCAGACTCTCATGCATTGCATTGAATAAACTTTTTACTATTATCATTCAACCTCGCCTGAGACCTGAGTCTATTTCACAGAAATTCCACCACAACAGAGAGCAGAAGAAGTGGCAACTATGCTGTCTTAAGGTTTAAAGAGCTTGGTGACTTTTGAATATTAGTATTAGTATTAGTGATGAAGCCAGACAGACAGGATGATGTTTAGAGCATCTCTGTGCGCAGTTAAGTACTTAACCTTCTGCATAAACAGTGAGCTTGGATCTGACACTTGAGATCCAAGCCAAGTCACACTTGTTCGGTGTACACAGCAGAGCAGTATTAGAGCCACGCTTGTTCGGTGTACACAGCAGAGGGAGAGCCGTGTTAACAGCCACACTTGGTCAGTGTGTACAGGAGTAGTAGCGGTCACCCTCGGTCAATGTACACAGTACAACAGCAGTGATAGTATCAGCACACTCAGTCAACCACAACAGAGTAGCGGCGGCAGTGTTAGCGGACACACCCGGTCAGCGTGCACAGCAGAGTAGCATTACTTTCAACACAGAAATCTCACACACAACATGCATGTGCAAGCCTGGACACATAAACAGACACACATTCCTGTTAATCAGTGTTCATTCCTGTTCCTCTTTGTTTGTTTGTTTTTTTCAAGAAAATAAAAGTAAATAACTAACTTTTTAAAATGATGTCCATCATTTATATGTGGGTCTTCTTTGCAAGGAACAATGATTTTCCATTTCTTAGAAACATACTACTTACATGCATACAGTGACAGTCATACAAATAATTCATTTGAACACTAACCAACCACATATTTGAAATACACACATTCTGGGGAAAGAAAAGAAATAAGTTTACATGCATTTAAGCATGCTTTGTAAATTATATTTGAGTTTCGGTAACAGGACTGAGAAACTCTTCTGCTTAAAAACTCAGATCAAGTGTTCTACAGTCCTACAAACCTGATCCTGACCCGATTCTCTAATGATGATTCTTTGATGATTCTCTCAGTTCAATTCAAGCAAATAGTTTATGTAACAAAGCTTTGTTCAGGTGCAAGTTTCACTGATGATAAAGGTCCATTCCCATGTGTATCCCTTGCCTACCACTTAGCCTTACAAATGTTAAGGCTACATGGCCTGGTGTTTTTCCAAATGGAGTGTTATGAAAAATTCCTTAGGATGACTTGCAAATCACTGGCAAGATGGCTGGAACAGAGGCTGCCATGAGACCCTGGTGTCCTACTATGAGGGGAAGATGAACACTACTGGGGCTCTTGTGTTGCTACTCCTGCTCTTGGAGGTGAGGCTTCAAAAGAGCTCTTCAAAAAAATCTAAATAAAATTAAAGAGATGTACCTGCTGGTTTTAGCCCTTTGCTCAGAGAGAGAAAGAGAGAGAGAGAGAGAGAGAGAGAGAGAGAGAGAGAGAGAGAGAGAGAGAGAGAGAGAGAGAGAG
>JAOXYF010000003.1:22514674-22524942 GCA_028565775.1 Sternarchorhynchus goeldii
GACAGTGACTGTTCCCTCACACTGCCGGCCCCGGCAGCCCGAGACCCAGCCATAGGGGCCAAAGAATACGAACACTGCGAGAGATTAACGGCTAATCTCTGAACCGCTGGTGTCACTTTCCATCCCTGACCTTCCGCCCCCATAACAGCATCCACCGCACTTACATGCTGTGTAAGTCTCTTGTAAATCTCTGCACACTCGCTCATTATTCATATACATAGAATATGATAAATCAACCCTAGTTTACTGTACATTTGTAAGCTTTTACACTGTTGATTTCACTTATATCTTGAACTATTATTAACTCTCAGCAATATGTTTTCGAAGCTTTTAACACTAAGAGAAACACCGGTCTTTGGCTAATAAAGATCATATTACATTGAACACGTTTTAATAAATTATTTAAACAGGTGTTTACAAGATTTAAATAAGCTATTACTTAAAGTGTTAAGCAGAGTTGAAGAATATTTCATAAGCTGTATTTTTTTCTGTGCATTACGTTTGTATTTTCTCAGTATGTTCACCAACATATAGTTAGAAATGCTTTTGACCTGGAAGCAGATAACAAGTGGACAAAACAGGATTGTTTTGGGGGTTTTTTATCTGTGTGAGAGAGATGAGCATTTCCTTTCATTCCATCTTTGTAATGAACATCTGCAGTTCCCCCATCAATGGAACAATAAAGCAAGAGCTTAATTTCCTTCGATGGTGTCAAACGCAGCACTAAGATCTGTAAGTATAAGAAAGGGTCAAGCATCTTTTTTCTGATTTTATGCAGTCCATAGAATAATTCTAACAATTAAAACATTATTGCAGAGTAACTCACAGGGTTAATCTTACAGGACTAAACTCACAGGCTTGACACTGTAGAAAAACTCATTTCAACACACATTTAAAAATCAAACATCACTCACAAGTTTATTGTTATTTAAATAAACCTTGAACGTTGAACGAGACTACGGGGAAACTGCAGGTGAAAGTTGGAATAAAACTGAGATGAAAGCTTTGCCCTTGACATGATGACATGGTGTTTAATTAACAAACACCTCTAGGGTTAAAAAGTTACAGAAGGTAATTTTTGACACTGTGTTTCAGAATAATATTTAGAAGTTTTCTGACTACTCATGAAAAATGCATTTCCACTTAAGGATCCTTAATGTCAGTTCACAGAGTTTCCCTCTCTAACACTCAGAGATTAAACTGCAATGGAGACTGGACCTTTTTTCCTTTATATATTCTTATATGTAACAAAGCATCTATACATGAAGACCTTTCATTCATTTTTAACTCAACCCTTAAGACCTCTGCAAAAAAGCATGTCGGAGTACTGGGGTAGGGGGGAGGGGGGAGGGAGGCTAATCAGTAAAAATTTTCTGCTTTATCAACAACATTTTTCATTTTATCTGCCAAGGCAGTTATGTACCGTATCTATATTGTACTTCATCTTAGCTGTTTAGCAATGAGTGTAACTCCTGCTTACTTATGATGTCACTACATGGATACGGCATTAGTTACGGCCTTAGCTGATCTCATATGCTGCTGAATGTAAACCTGGTCCTGAGACACTATAGTGCTTGGTCTTTAAATCTTTCCGGTTTGAGGTAGAGACAAATTAGACACGTTCTAATTAACTAGTTTATTATTCTTATTATGTTATAATAAAGTATTATAACATGGACATGCTTAATAATACAGGGTTGTTTACTGAACAAAACGTTTCTGGCTTTTAGTACAAAACCCCTACTACTGTCTCTCTCCCTTTTTCCCTGGGAGCAGAGCAGAGCAGAGCAGAGCAGACCCTGGTCTCACGGTCCTTATTTGTCAACCTCCACTCTTTAACCAGGACTGAGCCTTTCAGCACTTACTATTTTGTCACAGCCTTGTGTGAAACTTACACCCACTCACACATACATTCAAGTTAATCACGATAAGCAGTGAACACTGGGAAAAGTCCACCAGGTGTCAAAGGTGTCAAAGAGAGAAAGAGTCAATATCAGCAACTGATTTTGTTGGAGAGAAAAAAAATGTTAGGTTTTGCTGAAATTTGCTGGCAAGTTTGTGAATCTTTTTCTGAATAATTGTGGTCTTCATCCAGTGCCTAAAGTAGATAAAGAGCACCCAATAAAAAGTGATAAAAGAGCAATGAGAGCTGATACCATGTTTATGAATAATATGGGACCCAGTACTAACCCTTGAGGGACGCCATGTTTCACTTTTGAGGGCTCAGATGTATAAGGTGTACATGAACAAACTGATATGTACAAGAACAAATTGATAGTGATCTGTCAGGTAAGATTTAAATCAGGAGAGTGCTTGCCATTTAAAGCCAGCAAGTGTTTCCAGCCTGTCCAGTAAGATGTTTGTCAAGGGAGGCCAGCCCTGCAGCGCGAGGGAGACGCCCACTTAGACAAGCACTCACACAGAACCCCTTCCAGGTTCGCAATCACCTTGCTATTAATCAGGAGCACCTTTCGCAATAAAGACCCACAGACCCAGTCAACAAGTGCTACACATTCCTCAGAGAAAGGCCAGATGCACTGCCGGGAAGGACCAGTGGACCCTCCCCCCCTCCCCCACAAGTGACTGTTTAAACTGAGGGCTTTTTTATGTTTTTGTACCTAGGTATAGCACTGCTGCCCTGACATTTGTTCCCTTTGTAAAGTGCTTGTGTCTGTTCTGTTTATCTGTTGCAAATAGATAGTATAGACGTGCCTGTACCTCTCCTCCTGCTCTTTCCTCCTCCACCCGTCACAATGTTGTGGTCGATGGTGCCAAACACTGCAATAAGATCTAAAAGTATAAGAAAACATATGTACCCTTTATCAGAGGATATTAAAATATAATTTACTTCTTTAGTTAGCACGGTTTCAGTTGATTGTATTCCTAATATTTTCCACCTTATTTAAATGTACAAAGAAATGGTCAAAGTCCACACTTCAAGCCAATAAAATGTTGTGCAAGGAAGCCTACCAACATCACTGATGAAGATGAAGCAGAGGAATGAGTCGAAATTCCTCCATCCAGCTCATTATGCAGCTTTAATCCCCAGTTCCCAGAAATGTTTGGTTGAAGTTATTGCCCCTCAGTGTTGTTATCTCAGCTAATGAGAGCAAGAGGTCACGTACTTGAAGACAGAATTGTTTAATTTTTAATTGTGGCATGTGTGTGTATATGTCAGCCCCTGTGATACCGTCTCTGGCCACCAGAGGTCCAATTTTTTTCGATTAAACCTGTTCCTCATTTATTCTACTTGTCCACGTATATCAACTCTCCCAGCACACTCATTCATTGTAAAGTATCGCCTTCCTTAGTGCTTGTGTGTCTAAGCGTTATTCCTTGATTTCTCTGCCTGGTTGTTTGGATCTTGCCTTGCCTAGACCTTTTGTTACCTCTGCACATGCTCTTTGTCTGGTTATCGACCCTGTTACTGCCTGCTTCTCTTATTAAAAACTATTCTATTAACATGCACATGGATCCCTATCTGCCTAGTGTCTGTGTCTATGTGTGAGGGAGAGAGAGAGATTAATTAAGATTAATTAATTAATGGGGTAGACAATGCAGGGCGTGAAGTTTGGGCTGCAAGACTTCGCTTCCCAAAGTCATCTGATAAGTTTTTTAAGGCTGAGAACGCCTGATTAAATAAGTGAAAAGAGCGTCTGTTTGTTTGGCGTGAAAACCTGCAGCAACGTCATAGTTTGGTTGATAAGATTGCTTACCCCTGATTTAGCCCGTGCTATGCCTGTCGTGTTGTGGTATTGCCTGCAGATGGTGCCCTGGAGTCGGTCTTACGATATTTGCCAAATCTCGCGAGAAAAAAAGTTTACTTCGCAAACGGCACATCGACATGAGCGCATGCGACTTTCTTTCTTGCACAAGTTAGCGAACGTATAGGCGTGAGAACAGCGCTGGTTTGTGTGCCGCACCAAAGAACCCAACATGGTAAGATGTTTAACCGTTTTAAGTAACCTTAGACCTAGTAAGACCGGGAAGCATTAAAGGTGTCAAACCGAAGTGGATTCAAAATGTAACATATGATCATCATGGATATTTTTCGTATTACTTAACTTGATTAGCATAGTTTGCTATGTGGGCTAAGATTTCTTCTTTGTGCAGGATGTCTAGCTAGGTGGCATAATCTCGATAGCGAAACAATTTAATTTTTTTGCTTCATCTTACGATCTGGATACAATATTAAACATTATAATGTTCGTAAGATAGAAGGTTAACTCAGCAAGCTAGCTACCGAAATGTCTAATTTACTAGTAGGCCTCGGCCTATGTAGCTAGCTAATTGGTATAGGCATGCTGCAACTAAAAATTTGGCTAGTTAGGGTTAATTTTAAACGATGCCCTTCTAGCGTACTCATTCTGTGTAATATTACATTGTCTAGTCTGCTTACTACGTGATGTATGTAAAGTCGATCGTTATAACTTTGTAGCCGCGCAGAGCTAATATATGATCCGCAAGAAAAACACGTGGTGTTTCTGCTCAGGTTTGCGGATTAGTTAGCAGGCTGGTCCGTTCCTGTGCTAACGCGTGGCGGCTCTTGCTAGCTAATGATGCCTGTATCTTAAATGCATGATCGTGGACACGTTAAACTTATTGGAATAAATTGGAGAGTTCAAATGGTAACTAACATCAAAACCTAGGGAGAGTAGTAACATCATTTTCACCGCGAGCCGTTTCTGTAGAAAATCACGTGTAAAATGTTTTGTTGGCGTTGATTTTATTTATTTATTGCGTTGTTGCCATTATTATTAATTTCCTGGGACAATATGGGCAGACTTGAGAAATGTTTGCATTACAGCTTTGAGTAAAATATGAAGTCTGGTTTAAACTTGGGTGTGTTTTTTAACCTAGGTGCTGTTACACGTGCTGTTTGAGCATGCTGCGGGCTACGCGCTATTCGTAGTTAAGGAGGTGGAAGAAATTGGCATGCTTATGCCGCAGGTATGTTTTCAATTGGCAAATCATTTAAAAGCACCGGTAATGTAGAAATAACACCACATATATTTATTGTTAACCGATGGCCTCTTTTCTTGGCTCAGGTGCAGGACAGTGTACTAAACGTTGGGAAATTCAATAGTGTGGTGAAATTGGCAGCGTTTTTCCCCTTTAAGTCTGCACAGGGTGCGCTTGAAAATATAAATGCAGTTTCAGAAGGTACGTGAAGTCGAATCTAGATGTTGCTCAGGTGTTATGATGTGTCAGATAATCTGTCAATCCCCTGAATCATTGTGCTGACAGCATACCTAAAACTGAATGCCTGAGCAAATTATATTTGATACAATTTAATAACATAATGTTAACTGAATAACCTGGCTTGGATTTTCCTAACTTTTCAATTTCTTGTCAGGAGTCGTTCATGCAGACCTTAAGCTGTTTTTGGAAACAAACCTACCTTCTGGTGGCAAAAAGAAGAACTTGTTGGGAGTGGCTGATGGCAAGCTTGGGGCAACCTTGCAGGAGGAGCTGGGCATGTCCATCCAGACCGGAGGAGTGGTTGCTGAGATACTTCGAGGTTTGGAGAATTTGTCCGAACTTTAAATGTGTCGTGGTATTACAAGAGGGCCTGGTCTGTTGTGATGTTTCCATAGTCACTGATGTCTGATGGCTGATACTGAAAAGCTGAACAATTGGGCCTGTGTTTCAAGAGCACATCCCCCTGGCTCTGACTCGGTCTGGTAATAATGGTCCATTGTGTTTCCAGGTGTGAGGCTACACTTTTCCTCCCTGGTGAAGGGCCTCACTGCTCAGGCAGCCTCTAAAGCCCAGCTTGGTCTGGGCCACAGCTACTCCAGAGCCAAGGTCAAGTTCAACGTCAACAGAGTCGACAACATGATCATACAGTCCATCGCCCTTCTCGACCAGCTGGACAAGGACATCAACACGTTCTCCATGCGTGTGCGGTATGCTGATTTGAGTGGAATTGAGGCTGTGGTAAACTAATCTCTACCTTGGTTGGCTGTCTCTGCACGGTGTGACTCTGTTTACTAACTGAGGACTAAGGGGAAACTTGCCTTAAGGTGTGCCCACTCATTTTTAAGGTTGTGTAATTTATCCACACTCCTTGTGCATCAATCTGTAAGACAGAAATAACAAGAAACTTTGTTTTTCTTCTCACAACTAATGTCTTGGGACCTTTGAACGTTTTGCTAAGGTGTCTGAGTGCACTGAGGTGTTTTGGGTTGTGCTGCTGTGGTTCTTCATTCTCCAGCCCTCCTGTCGTGGGTGCATGAAACCCTGGCCGGCAGTGGGGCTGAGCACGTGCTGAGCAACCTCCCAGTGCTTACCACAGACAGCACCCCCTCCAATGCTGCCTGTACAGGAAGTGGAGGGACACTAAAAGCCAGTCCTTGGGCAAGCTTAGTCTGTCAGCAGGGCAGACCA
The DNA here is from genome assembly GCA_028565775.1 of Sternarchorhynchus goeldii. Lineage (NCBI taxonomy): Eukaryota > Metazoa > Chordata > Actinopteri > Gymnotiformes > Apteronotidae > Sternarchorhynchus > Sternarchorhynchus goeldii. Next base: position 22,521,065 of record JAOXYF010000003.1, read on the forward strand.
CCACCTGAGGTGGAGACAGCCATCCCAGTTTGGACTTGTCCGCAACCATGCTTTGGTATTGAGTTTCTTGCTAAATGCTACGTTTTGTGGAAGTGGGTTTGTTCTTAATCTTATTCTTTGGCTCTGTGTGTAGTGAGTGGTACGGCTACCACTTCCCTGAACTCATCAAGATTGTGAGTGACAATGCAACGTACTGCAAGCTGGCCAAGTTGATTGGGAACAGGAAGGAGCTGAGCGAGGAGAGCTTGGAGGCTCTTGAGGAGGTCACCATGGACAGCGCCAAAGCTCAGGCTATTCTGGACTCTTCCCGCAGCTCCATGGGTAAGAGCTGTACTTCCTCTGTGCTTTAGGGACACCGTCTGGCTCAGGAGTCGTGATGTGTCTATAATCTGTCAATCCACTGAATTCATGTGATGACATATCAATTAACTGAACTCCGAGCTGCTGAGGTGTTGCAGTGGCAGAGGTACACTGTGGTGCACTCGTCTGAAACGTGACCGTTACTCCCTCAGGTATGGACATCTCCCCTATTGACCTGATCAACATCGAGAGCTTCTCCAGCAGGGTCATCTCTCTCACTTCATACAGGCTTGAGCTGCAGGAGTACCTGCGCTCTAAAATGAGCCAGGTGGCCCCCAACCTGTCAACTCTCATAGGAGAAGTGGTATGTAGTGGTTTTCTGGCTGCTTGATTGATTGAACAGTGATCAATTTTTAATCCTTACTAACTTTTGAACTATGTTCCAGAAAATTAAAAATATATAATGGGGTTTTTTTTTGTTGTTGTTGTTGGTCAATTGTTCTGCAGTAAAAGTCTTGCCCCCTCGTAGGTTGGCGCTCGTCTCATTTCCCACGCCGGGAGCCTGACTAACCTGGCCAAGTACCCGGCCTCCACCGTGCAGATCCTGGGAGCGGAGAAGGCCCTGTTCAGGTACTGGGGCTCCCCTTCCCTGCTGGGGTTCCCGGCGGCTGCGGTGATGGCAGGGCAGGGGCGATGCTGCTGTAGTGGTTGATTCGATCGCGCTTTGAGCGCATGCTGAAAGTGATCCCACTCCCCCACGCTCCCCCCGAGTCTGAGCAGCCGCCCAGGGCTCTGAGAGGTATTCAGAGCAAACATGGCACCCGTGTGGCCATTGTAACTTGGGCCACCATCATTTTAAGTTTCCGCAGATCGGCCACTAATGCTGCAGTGTGTAGAGAGTTTTGTTTTGTTCCATAAATCCAGGGCGCTGAAGACCAGAGGCAACACTCCGAAGTACGGCCTCATTTTCCATTCCACCTTCATCGGCCGCGCGGCCGCCAAGAACAAGGGTCGGATCTCCCGTTACCTTGCCAACAAGTGCACCATCGCTTCTCGTATTGACTGTTTTTCTGGTGAGTTTGAGCCTTCATGGTAACGTCAGCCAAGCCCTTGCTGTGATGTCCTTATTTTTCGTCAACAGCATACCACCTCTCTTGGGAGTGGATGTTGAGAGAACTAAACTGAGCGAGGCCAGCAGGCCCCATATCTCGGGTTTTACTCCTCCTGTGCATCACTCACTCCCTCCTTTTGAATTCCAGAGGTTCCTACTAATGTGTTTGGAGATAAACTGCGGGACCAGGTGGAAGAACGCTTGGCTTTTTACGAGACGGGTGAAACACCCCGGAAGAACTTGGATGTCATGAAGGAGGCAGTAGCGGAGGTCGGTGGTCGGTCCCTGATCGTTGGCCTGTTTCTATATGCTGTGGATGATGACTTCTCTTCCCTGACTAGAACATGGAGGCAAAAACTGATTTAATGAGCCTGACACAGTGCTCCTATCAGCAAAGCCTTCTGGGTAGCATGAGGGTTTGGAGTAAGCGTGCACGTGTTTTCCACAGGCAAATGAGGCGGCAGCAGAGATGAAGCGCAAAATTGAGAAGAAGGAGAAGAAGAAACAGAAGCGTGAAAAGAGACGGTTGGAAGCCCTGTCGACAGCCGAGGGAGAGGAGGAGGAGGCCAAACCAGATGCATCTGTGAGTGCTGTGTGTGTGTTGTGCTGTTGAAGCTGCATGTGGCTAGCTGTGAGCCAGGCCCTTCCCATGGACCTGCCTCCTTGAAGACCATGCTATAGGAATCTCCTCCGAACCATTGACGGACCCCCTACCATGGGTTTGATCACTGAAGTGAGCAGGACAGATGGTCTGAATAAAGCCAGTTTTTTTGTTTTTTTTTTCTCGTTTGTTTAACTTCCGCATTTTCTTTCCTCCACCGCAGGAAAACGGAGAGGATGAGAAGAAAAAGAAGAAAAGAAAAGTGGTGGCTGAGGAGGAAGAGGAGGTAACGACCAACGGCGTGGAGGTCGCGTCTACGAAAAAGAAAAAACGTAAAGCTGAGGAGGAGCAGGAAGTGGAGGTCCAAGCCCCTGAGGCTGAGAAGAAGAAGAAGAAAAAGAAAAAAACCGAATGATTAGACATCGTTCAGTACTAAACTTCATCCTGTACTGTACGGTACTGGTTTTGGATTTCAGATGGAGGCAGGAGCATTGGAAGGTTTAAAAGTGATGCCGACAAATGGTTTTGTTTGGGTTTTTTTTTTTTTTTTTTTTTTTTTTTACACCCTCAACTAAGACTTTCAGTTCTGCTTTTTTCCAAACTTAAAATGCCCTTTTTGACATCAGTGATCAGATTGAGTTGTGAAGCTGTAGAAAAACATCCTTCAAAATGAAGTATTACCAAAAGTTCAATTAAAAAATTAGCCCTGCACAGGTATGACAAACCCTTTTATTTAATCTTTACTCCAGTTGCTCTTTTAGGGTTGAGGTTGTATATTCAGTATGTGTTAAGAATGACTGACTGCTATATTTGTTTAACTGATGAACTTTTAAAAGGGTTGTCAAAGTGTCCCCTGATTTTTAATAAAATTGTGTACAGATGTGTAGTAATTTCTTACCCTGCCCCAGGCTAATGAGAGAAACACAGCAAGGAAATGGTCTGATATTTTATTTGGACAACAAGGGTAGAACCAATGTTAAAACGATTCCAATCCTGAACTGCTGTTTCAGCCATTTAACAGGACATGGAGGGATTCACAACAGGGAGGAGAAAGTTGAGCGTTCAACTCAAACCCCGCCCCCCCAGCCAGTTTTAAAAACAAAAAAAATAAACTAAATCACAGGTCAGTGGGGTGTCAGGGCAACATACAAAAACAGTTTAAAAAAGGATCACCATCAAATGATGCTTAACAATAATGTACACGGTTATTGGGTTCATGGATGTATACAAAAAGCAAAACAAAAAAAAATTTCTCCCACATGATCATGATGCTGGGTCTGATTCAAGTATGTTCACCTTCCATTTAAGTATTTAGTTCTCATCCTCTGTTTAAATCACATCCTCTTAGCCATTTTGAAATGAACAAAAATGTCCTTCAAAACAAAATGCAGTAAACCACATTTCATATCCTACCAATACATATATACTGTATAAATACATACATAAATATATTTTACATACAACAGCCAAAACTTTGAAAAGGGGGGAGGGGATGAGAACTAGGGGGGATGGTAGTGTGTGTGTGTGTGTGTATGTATGTATTTATGGGAGTTTAGCACGGCACTGGGTAGAGTTGTCCCTTCCGCTCTGATCAGATTGTGGGCTCAGTATGGCATGGTACTGTGGCGTGCGTAGGAGGGGCTCTTGCACTAATTAGTTGCCCCAGTAGGGGGAGCTGCCATAGCTGGACTTGTTAACCTGGGTCTTCTGCTGCATGCTGCTGGTCTGGTTCCTCTGACTCGGCCCACCCTGCACAAAATGGACATCTGGATCATCATGTTTACATTTACATCATGTTTACATTTACACCATTCAGATCATATGTTTATCCAAAGCGACTTACGGTTACGAATTCAGCCTAACTGA
>JAOXYF010000003.1:22535870-22599957 GCA_028565775.1 Sternarchorhynchus goeldii
ACACACACACACACACACACACACACACACACACACACACACACACACACACACACACACACACACACACACTTTTAGCCAATGCTGTCTCAGGAAGAAACCCAAAATACAGGAAGTTAATACGACGTTGTTAAATGTGATCCTGATACCTTTGTCCAGGTGTGATGTGGTTCTCGTCTGGACGTGCACATGAGGAGGTGAACACTTTGGTCTCAGAGAGCTGGAAGGACAAAACCTGTTGAGGTTCCTTGCTATTAAAATAGTCTTGATTAATATTTTTAAATAAATGTCCTTGGTAATACTGCTCGACTTACACTCACGTCCTCACTCCAGTCTTCAGCTGCCCAGTCTTCCAGAGTGTTCCGCCAAGCCACTGCACAGCCATGATAGAGAAACAAACATACAGAGTTCATCCCCCCGGAGCGCCAGGCGCCCATCTCTCACCTGTCTCACCTGTTGCCAGGCTACGCTTTAGCACCTGTCTCTCACCTGTCTCGCCTGTTGCCAGGCTACGCTTTAGCACCTGTCTCTCACCTGTCTCGCCTGTTGCCAGGCTACGATTTAGCGCCTGTCGCTCACCCGTCCTACGAGTTGCCAGACAACTCTTTAGCGCCCCACCTGTCCCATCCGTGGCATCGTTGGCCCCCGATTCCCAGACGTCGGCGTGCGAGTTGGTCGTGCCGCTGTCTGAGGCGTAGTCCGCCGGGTTAAAGGTCCTGTGGTGGGAGAGCGGACAAGCACAGTGAGTCTAGAAAGTGTGTCCTGGAAAAGAACAGTGTGAAGGTCACTAGGCAGGGGTCACGCCTCACTCTCCTTACCCCATTCCCTGCGCTGTAAACCTGCTGGCCCCTGCCGCACGGCCCCGGCCCCTGCCTCCAGATGCTGTCGACACACAAACACACGTGAAGAGAAAGCAGCTTCTCAGGAAGGCGGAGGGAGCGTGCGCCCGTGTGCGTACCTCTCACTCGTCCTCGGCGGCCACGGTCAGCTCCTTTCTCCACAGGTGTGGAGTCCACTCCATTCTCCTCAGCGCGTGCTGACGGGGACACATGCAGAGGGAGAAAAACACAGCATCTTCACAAAAATATTTACATAAGCACAATACAAACAAAACTACTTCACATGTATTTCCACTCGTAACCTGATGCTTTCCCAAGCAAAGTAGCACAGCTAAGTGTGTTTACACATTCTGAATGAGATTTTTACATCTAAACCAGAGTTCCATCCAGAGCTCAGACTTTCAGTCCTGCCCCACAGTAGAAAGCAGATCTCAGCAATATAAGCAGTTTCTCTGAACCAGCGGCCACGACTAAACTGGAGAGGCAGTTCAACAAACGAAAAAAGAAACCCAACACCACCCAGAGTAATCATGATATTGATATTTGATAGCAAAGATTTTTTTAACAGTTAAATGAATCCACATGAACCTAAGATTCAGGGGTGTAACAGTACATGCATTTGTCCCAAACCGTCCCAGTACGTACGATGCGGTTTGGTGCAAACAGTCATAAAGAGAAATGTGGTAGCCTGCGTACAAAGACTGAGATTTGTAACGAATCAAAATTCATTCATTTGTAATGAGTCAAAATTCTTTCAGATCAGCTGGGTGGGGACATTTTTCGGGTTCCCAGTGCAGTGAGCAGTGCATGAGGACGGCGCGTCAGCGTGGTACGACACGTGTGCAGAAGCACGTGAGCGTGTTGAGGCGTATTCCACGGCATCGCCCAGACGTTCCGGTCATTGGCGCAAACGCCTCCAGAGAGACTTACGGTTTCAGTCAGGTTACACAGAACCAGGCCAACGCAGCGTTAGGAGTCTGGCCCAAGTGCCCATATACTACACCCTGAGGTAGTTGGTGCAGTCTGTAATGTAAAGTGTACCTTGCACTGTTCAAAATAAAGGAAAAGAAACCCAGCCTTATGCATATGGGGGGATTTGAGGCCAAAATGTGTCATGAACCCAACCCTGAGATCTGTGTCCCGTTATAACCCCTAATAAGATCTCTCAGGGATCACTGTTCAGCTTCGAAAAGATTCATAATGACCAAATATCAGCCACATATTCACGTGTTTAGAGTTAATATACAAGGTTATAACCATGTTAAATATGCATGTATAACATGTATATAAGAAACACACCCCGACTACTCACAGCAAATACAATAAAAATAAAACACATGAAACATTCAAGTGCATGTGTCCAAAGTCCAAACTAAAGGGTTTGCTCATGTTCACACAAGCACTGCAAACCCAAATGAACAAAAACAGCGATTGTGTTATCAACCTTAACCACGTTCCTTGGTTTTAATCAACTCCAGGAAGATTCAGTTGCTGACATAAGCAGATGCTGCCGCTATTACCGGATGCTTTAAGGTAACTTCAGGTTAGCTTAGCGGTCAAGAACACTTAATGCCATCAGCCCCAAAAAATAAGATGATAAGCTGTGAAACGGTCGTCATCGGGTTCGTTAAATGAAACAGCAAAGCCACTCCGTCATTAATCAGTGTAGCCTGTTCCACCGCGTGCAATAATGGCTACGGCAAGCAAAAAAAAATGCTTTGGGTCTAAACATTTTCTACCTGGAAACAGTACAGAATTTAGTATTCTTGCTATATCATGCGATCTAGGCACTTAACACAGAAAATACCTGCCCAAGGTTATATTTTACCTCACGAGTATTAACGCAAAAAAATGAATAATAATAAATAAAAATTCTAGATTTTTTTCCCCCTTTTTCTGTTCATCAATATTTGAACTTCATCATGACCGAAGCCGTTTTAGATTTGAACACGTGGGGAATATGCAGTTCCCATTACCGAGTTGCTAACATATTTTATCATCTTTCCCACGGGACTAGGTTACCGTCAAACCTAACCCCACCCGTATACGTGCAGACTACCGCAGCGATTAGCGCCAGGAGGGAAACAGCGGGTGGCTTCCTGCACCCGCCACACCACTGCTTGTGTAAACGGTCTTTAGCTGGAGCTGTTCTGCAGCCCCTCCCGCTCAACTCCTTCAACTTTCAATCATCAGTTGCCAAAGTGTGTTCACACGTTCACATTTCTGCTGTTCTCTTCAGCCACTTGGACCGGTCTTGGAGATGGCAAACTCACCCCAGATGCCCTTTAATATATCAAACTGCACTGCTGGAGAGACATCATAGCTATATGCCTATGTGAGTCAAATGTGAAGCCCATGTGAGTCAAAGGAAAGCACATTCAACATAAATGCTACCAGTACTGCAGGAAACAGGTATTGTACTGTTTCAAAATGTTCAGTAACAGTACGTGTTGATATTTTTGACAACACCAACACAGACCAAAGCAACAAACCAACCAACCACACAGCAGCAGCACACTCAAATGTTTTACAAAAGAACTTTGCTCCTCCACGGACCCAGCCAGTTGAGACGGCTGACGAAGCCTAATCGACTCAAAGTAAATAAAGCGAGAGCTTGAAAGGTTGTCTGCTGCTAAATGAAAAAGGCTGAAAGCTTAAGCGTCTGGAGTGCCCGATCACAGCTCTCCTCAGGAGCCACGGGCTCGTCTTACCAGGTCGGCTCCGGCTGGCTCCTCTGCCTCTGCGGTTGGCTCCTCCGCGAGTCTTGCTGCTTTCCTTCTCGCCTCTCTTCTCCCGGTTCTCCTTGTTCTCCTTGTTCTCCGAGGAAACGCCATCCTTTCCCAGCGTCTTCTTCTTCCCCACTGTCTCCCAAGAGGTCTACAAGCGGCAGAGACGAAGAACATTCAAAACTAGAATTGCTTGGTTTTAAGTATTTTCAAATGTTTTTTTTTTTCTGAAAAAATATGACTACCTGCAGCGCTGAACAAAAACTACAGTACAACTGGCAGAATTCAGTGTGGGATGTTTGTAATGAGGCCACTGTCTACCGTGTCAGAGGTCCCTTCCAGCAGGAAGTTGATGGCTCTGTTGACATCCTCATTGCAGTCATGGAGAGCAACCATGCACTCATCCTGGTTCTTACCCGTCACCTCCATGAGCTACGGGCAAGAAGCAAACATACAGGCATTATTGAGTTTACCAGACTGCACACCAACCTGCAGTATTAAGGTGGAGTTTTATTTTAAACCTGGTTGACTTTGTCTTCAAAATCTGCATCGTTTTTGTCATAGATCATCTGGGCAAGTCGGATCTGTTCGGCTGTAGCCTGCAAAATAAACAAATAAATAAATAGGTTTGTGGGGCAGGAGGATAAATGTAAGAGTGTCTATAAATACCTAATGGAGAGAAATGCCAGAGAGAAAACCAAAACTTTTGAGAGCATCATGGACTCATTTTCAAATGCAGATTTAAAAGCAGCACTTGTGGATTATACAAAGAGTATTTCTACGTTTGCCAGAAAGTATATTGATGTGGAGAAACACGAGGAGACTTAGTTCCTGCACACCTGAAGCTGTTTTTGTGGTTGTGTGGTCTGTGTGGTTGTGGGCAGCACTTTGTCCCGAGCAGCCCGGGCTCGATCACTGCCCAACGAAGTCATCATATACAGTATATACAAAACAATGTATGTACAAAATAGAAAAAATCTGAAAAACAAACAAACATACAGAAAGAGGTGGTTACTTTTGTATAGGTTAATGCCAAGGCCTTTCCTCTTCATTATCTGAACAGGCTGCATGACAAAGATACACATATTAATCCATCCAAATTAAACATACAGCTGAATCTTTGCTCCAGAGAACTTTCACGACGGGGCATGTGCAGGGTTAAATGTAACTGCCTAGCAAAAACACAGGGGCCATATCGGATTCCTTTCCTCCTAAATCCAGTCAGGCAAGATTGTGCAATCTTGTGACCACCAGAAACACTTATAAGCCACACACACACACACACACACACACACACACACACACACGCACGCTCATCTCTCGGCTGGTTTATACTGAGGCCAAGCAAGACTGAATTGGTGTCCACTTTCACATCACAACTGTAACCCTCACTGTCCTAATGACACACAGTATAATAGCAATACCACATGACCACTCCCTGAGTGCACGTAAATCTGTACGACTGTAGGCAACAACAGCATTCAGAAAAATCCCTGAATAATAGTGCTGAAAAATATAACAGCATGTGGTTAAATTGACAAATATAATACCACAATGTGGGGAGGAGCCAAAAACACAACATTCTTACAGTACATAGAAGAGTGTGTTTTGTGATAAAACCTTAATCACTTACTTATGAGATTTGAAGGCTACAGGTTTCCAAATTATCAGCAATGGCAGGTAAACAGATATGTCTGATAAAGGCATTAGTAAACTTCTACATAACCATCAACATCACACCAAGAGTAATTTAATGTACCTACACACATGTCTAAAATTGTATGCAATTTGAGTTCCTCTATGCTCTCCGAACAGAACACGATTATTTTGGCATAAAAAAAAGTATCAAGATAAGCTAGTCGTTTGAAAAGGCACATTAAAATCAAGATCTAGAAAAGGTAAATGTCTTTTAGTGACTCAAGCAACAGCAAATTCTAAACTAAACACCTTTAAACACAAAGTTCAGTTACACCATTTATTTTATTGCAGACCAATTACTGCAACTGAAACCACTATTATCAATGAACACAGCCTCAGGGAAAATGCCGCCTTCGGAAGGCAAGAGAACCTTATTTGACATTTTTTAGACCACATCAGTGTAAATTGTAAGCGGAGACCGATTCAACAGGTTCTCGATGAGACTAAATTCTCTTCAGTCTTACCCATCATGCAAGAATCCAGCTATACACATAAGAATTTGTGTTGAATGTTGATACTGACCTATGCCTACGAGCACCCACAAAGAAGTGCGTTAGTCGTGGTTTTTGATGACAGCCGAAAAAACCCCACAAAACCGGTTGCAAGAAGCGGTAATGTTAACGCTCTAGCTAGTCGTTTGAGGAGCCATTCCAGAGACCCATACCAAAACAAAAAGAACAAAGCGTTATGTCAGTCTCAACGGACCACCGATAGTGTCGTTCAACCCGCAGCTGCATAAGTCTGGTCTATCCATAAACGTAGGACTTCGCTGATAATTGTGATTCAAAAAACATAACGACCTTAAGGGTCATTTATTCATTTGTAAGACGTTAAAAGTAACGAAAAAAGTCACGGCTGATGAATCTCGGCTAACGCAGCTTTATTAGTCAACGCTGTGATTTCAACACCGCAGACGCATAATAAACACAGGCCTGCCGTTAACATATCGCTACCTATAACTACGAATGTTTATAAAAAAAACTTGCATTTGTACTAATACATAGACAAATTAAACGGGAGTCAAGTCACTGTTCAAACAATTGGATATATATAGTTGGCGTGTTGTAATAGCTACATTTTCAATAATCTAGATAGCTAGCAAGCAGGCTAACTTTTTCTACTGCAAATCCATCCCGTTGTGTTTCGAGTTCATTTCAGGTAGCATAAAATAATTACATTTACACTCGACACTTAATTGGGGCCGTAGGAAATGTGCGATCTTCGACGTGGATATTCGATCCGAATATAAACAACAAATACTAGCACAACATCTTAGCTATTTGGCTAGCGAGATTTCAGCGCCCCTTTGTCCTGACTGGCTAACTTGCTGCTGCTAGCTGACTCTAACGCAATTTCCTCTCCCTCTTTCTCAGTTGAAGTCAATTGTTGTGGCTTAGCTTAGCTGGCTATCTGGTTCATCACGTAAAGCAGGCAGGCTAGCTAGCTACTTAGCTAGTAAACTTACGGACGATCAACGTCCTTGTAAATAATGTTCCTAATTATCACAGGTTAAATGAACACTTTACTAAAAAAATAACAACTGTTAAGGATGAAATTAACAGCAACATTGTTGTAGGCCTGCCATCAAAACGAGCTATCAGCGTATTATTTAGAAAATGGCCACACAGAGCAAAACTCGCTAGCTAAACGCCTGAATCGATGCTAGCCTGCCGGGAACATGCTAACGTGAAAAGCAAAAAAAAAAAATCACACAAAATAAATAATTCAGATATTTTTTCGCATTACACGTTGAATAACTAAGGAAAACACGAACCGCCATCGCTCTTATACTTATAAATTGAAAGCGCTTGTTTGAACATGCGGGGTGAGATTTGTGTTTTTTTTATTACCTGCTAACACGCTTCACACAGCCAGCAGCAGACACCGTCACGTGACACGCCGCGCCGCCGATGCAGAACAGCAGCACGACCCGCGCGCTCAGTGTGCGCGCAGTTTGCAGAGAAACAATAGAGCAGGTCTCGTAAAGGTTTTATATTGCCCGCATTGTCACGTATTAGACGCCAATGAATTCAGGTGGGTTCTGTGGGCATTTCAGTTTTCTATAATTCCATATTCACTGAGCAAGTCCAATCTAAACTATCTTTTGGGATTTCGTTCACGTAATCTTTTTCTTCGAGATCATACGTTCTTGAAATGCATCGATTTAAGTGCCCAGATGATAGATTTTTAATTTACAATAAATACGGGTTCGTGCTCTTTTCTCCCCTCTTAACATTTACATATGGGTCTATCTTTAAAGAGGCAGTTGCACACGCACTGCAGACATGCGCTGGTACAGTTAACGGTACATGAAAGTAAACTGTGAACGCGCATTCCCCAACCGCACCGAGTTCTTTTACTAAAATAACTTGATGGGAGCCCTCTATTGGAATGGTAAAGCTAGCACTTTTGTAATGTGTCCATGTTGTAGGGTAAACAAAAATAAAAACTTGAAAAAAATAATAATGGCACAACTCAAGGTCAGAAATGGAAGAAAAATACATCAATAGACTTTTATTCATTATTTTTTCTTTAAACAATTGTTTGCTCTTGCATTGTTTTTTTTATATTGTAGGCTCTCAGACTCAGTAATTCGTAAAAACATTCATGTAGTGTGTATAAAAAAAGGGCACCACCGAAATAATGACGGTTAGTCCACACACACCCACACACACCCACCCACACACACACACACACTTACATAAAATGTATTCTCCCTCTGTAAGATTCCAAATATGTATACATACACATTTATATATAAAATACATTTTAAAAGTGATGGTTATTTGTTTTATATATGGTGACATCTGCACTTTGTTCTAACTTTTTTTTTTTTTTGCAATGACTCCATAAAGGTTGTGTTTAAAAAAACAAAAAACAAAAACCAAAACAAACAAAAAAAAAAAAGGGGGGGGGGGGGGCAAAAAACCTGCAACAGTCTTTCACAGAAAGACTCAGGAAAGGCAACAATGTTGTTCACTACCGCCCTGCCCATGCTGGATGAGAGAAAGAGTAGATGAAGAACATTCCTCTCAGTGAAGTTCAGAATCAACACTGCTAACAAAAACACAACTGTACCTGAAGACTATGAGCGACAGAGACGGCGAAAATAAATTATATATAATTATTTCAATTATTATTGAAAAAGTTATAACTTTGCCAAAGATACGTGGATATTAGTCACACTCACAAAGCTGGATACAATGAAAAGAAAACCTCAGTCAGCCACTGAATCCAAATTCATTCTAATGGTTGGCAGCAGCTATCTGAAATAGTCGATCCTTCCCATCATCACAGGAAATGAAAAAGGGAAAAACGGAAAAAGAAAAAGAAAAAAAAAAACCAAAAAAGTACGAGAGACCATGTAGATGTTTTTTCAGAGGCTTTCTCTGAACTGGTCTGCTTTCAGCTTTGTAGACCCCAGTCCATCCTTGACCATCAAGACATAGCCAAGCACAGGATGGTTCTCTGTGCCTTTCTATACATAATCAGTTTCCATTCACAGTCTTTCTATTGTTCATCTTCATTGTACTTCAGTCCATTGCAAGCAAATGAGAGGCAAATCACAAGTCATCAAAATCATTCACACTAAAATAACAGACTTTCCCCCATTCTCAGAACAAGACACCACTGAGCGGTGTAACCAAACAAACAAAAAAACAATTTCCTAGAGAAGTTGTTAAATATTTTAATATATCTTTACACTTTGTCAGAGTTCTCAGAGGCAAGTGCTGGCAGGTCGAGCAGGAGGAGAGCGCTCTGCTCTCCAGCCTAGCTCCACAGAGCACAGCCCTCGCTGCCAGTCAATGTTCCGCATTGTCAAAGATGTAAGAAATGTGGAGGAGCTGAGAACCACACCGAACGAGTGAAAGAAAACAGAAGCAGAGAAATCGCACCAAGACACGACAGGACACAAAAGGTTTAAAAAGAACGGAAAACATTTATGTTGACGCTCCTGAGTCCTCCTTTATGAATGAAGGAGGAAGATGAAGATGAAACAGAGACTGACGGATCTTCAGGTGGCACAATAATGACTGGTATGTATACAGAAATGTCTTTGACAGGGTAAGCATGAGAGTTGGGGTGTAGGGGGAGCACAGAAGAGGCTAGCTCCAGAGACCTGCATAATTTCCATGCAAGCCAGAGCACAGGGGTCCTCCAGCCACAAACAGCTTGGTGCCAGAGTCGTCATAGCAATGTGTGTAGACAGCGTTGGGGAAGGAGCTGATATCCGAGAAGTAGCTTCTCCACGTCTCATCATGGTTCTAAGAGCAATAGAACAATAAATAAATAAAAACATGGCAAAGCTCTGTTATAACACTGCTATAACAATTCTGATTTGTTGGCTTAAAAATTGTCCACAATCAGAGCAAAAACAAAGATGGGGTACAAGTCCTTATGAACTGTGGTTTTCTTTGGGTTTTTTTTTTTTTTTTTTTTTTTTTTTTTAAACCATCACATTATGGTTTTTTAACCATCACATTTAACCATTATGTAGCCAACGTGAAGGCATACAGCTTCAAATAATATATGAAAGACAGCAGTGTACCAGCCAGCCTCTTCCCGTGGTGAGCTTAAGGATGCCTTCTGCAGTGCGATTCCGGTACCCGCCGGGTGTGTTGGATGGGCCATCAAGGAAGCGCTGGGCCCTGATGTCGTAGAAGAGCAGGGAGCCTTGTCCTGTGCCGACCGTCACTATGTGCTCATAGAAGCTGACAGAACGGATACCTATCCAAATATCACACGCACAAAATTTACACGATAACACAGAAGCTTCGAATTGAGAAAGAGAAGGAGAGAACTTTAGAATATTTACGATCAACATACCACTGCCACGCTCTCTGGAGCTCACGGACTTGATGTTCTGAGAAGACTGCCGAGGGTCAAGGAAAGACACGTGAGCTTGGGATCCGACAGCATACACAGACCAGTCCAGTCCATACGCCAGACACACGTTCTCCTTGCAGTAAGGAAGCTTGGTAGACAGCTCCTGAATGTCAGAACAGTAAGGAATACGTTTACTCCTGTATAAAGAACTGTTCTGTCAGATTCTGTGGCATCATTTAATTGTCCTTTGGGATAATAGGTAACCCTTAAGACAAGTTTACTGCAGAAGAAAACAGATTAATTGCTGCTCTACCTTACACAGGTTGTCTTCTGCCTTCCATAAATGAAAATAACCATCCAAGGACACAGCACCCAGTTCCTGATAACACAGACACACACAAGATTTACATGAGAAAATGCTGTGGAATTGGGCATGAAAAACATAATTTGAAATGAACGCGTCACCAAGTGCCAGTAAGGAGATTAGTGCAGACCTTTCGGCTGTTATTGAAGGCCAAGGCCCGTACTTTGCAGTTGTAGGGGTGAGTGTACTCCTTAGGGATGTCTTTAAGGGCACGGTGGGAGATGTGGGCATAGCAGGGGACTCCCTCTTCAGCCTGCTGTTTGTCGGCCAGGTCCAGCACCTCCTCGGACACCTCCCACAGACCCATGGAACCATCCCGGGAACCTATCGCAGAAAAATAAGCAAGCAAAGCAGCAGTTATGCAGCAACCCGAGTGATAGCACCCATATCACAGCAAAACAGACGATAAAGTTACTTTAAAAAGGTCTTAGATAATTAGGACCTTGTATCCTTTAATCATTTGATGGTTATGATGAGTTCAGCAAACAGTTTATAACTGAGAAACATGCCATGCCAGTGGCTGGATAACACTACAGGGTGAAGAGGACGCAAAGCAAAATTCCAGTAGTAATATACACCGTTCTTAATATGTCTCCATTAAAAGTAACTGCGATCGCAAAAACAGTGTGCAGGGGAGTCTTGTAATAATTTATATATTTTTTTTATTTACTTATGAAATTAAAGGCTACAGGTTTCTGAAATAGTACCAGTGGGATCTGATGAAGGCAATGATAGGAAATAAAAAACCTGCATTTCAAAATCCCACTTATGAAACCAATTATTTTTACTGCACTGGAATACTTTATACTGTAATCTCCACACACTGCTCATAATTACACCACCCTGAGATTAAAATAATTAAAATCTCTTTATTATCTTTATACATCACCCATACATGCCCATAAATTCAAGGTAGTCAAGCAGGTTAATATCACTGCACACTAAAAAAAATATAGTACAAAATCAAAACCTTAATGTAAGCTTCTTACCAGATACAGCCATGGTGTCACTGATCCATGCAATGGAGAAGATCCAGTCATTGTGTCCATCCTGTCAATTTAAATTTGAAGTCAATTGAAATTAAATTTGCATCTTTTGGCAACTTTACATTTCTCCTTTCAATATCCCCCAATTCTACAGGAGGAACAGACTCACATCTCCCACACAGACAGGATCCAGAGTGGGCAGACGGTACACGGCCAGGCTGTTTGGATTATCTCCTCCAGTGGCCAGCAAGGTGCGAGAAGGGTTGAGTTCAATGGCATGAATTCCACAGCCCTGCTGGCCATCCAGTCCAGCAGCTGAGCCCGGGCTGTGGAAGAGCGGCCCACCGATCACACCCATGCCCAGGGAGCTACCCCCTCTCCCCTCCCTGTCCTTCAGCATGGGAATCCGAGTGATTTGACCCGTGAGGACGTCCACCACAAACAGCTAAAGCAAAGACAAGAGAGTGACGATGAGCACAGCAGGAGCCATACAGAGCACAGTTCTTCAGTGACGGACCTTGAATCCTAAACAAATCCCAGATATTGAAATTACCAGTCCTTTTAAAAACCTTTCCTTATTGGTTCAGTTCTGCAGATAATAAAAAACACACAAAGCACATGGTAAAAATTAAAATAAAAATAATTTTAAAATCTCACCGTATTGCACTTGGTCCCACAGACTACCTGACAGTGGTTGAGCCACTGTGAAGCGAACACCTTGTTGAGGCAGCCCAGGGAGAACTCTCGCTCCCGCAGGATTCCCGGGATGCGTCCCGCCGCGAAGCCTCGTAAGCTACGCTGGAACCTCCACTCATGCTGCTGCTGTGGGCGGAACTCCCGACCCCGGATAGCACACACCACGGACTGTCGGCCCTGCCACCACCGCTGGGCATGCCGCGACAAGGATGACACACGGGCACGCTTATATAAAGACTGGCACCAATCAAGCTGGCAGAGAAGGAAGATACAAGCACAGAGAACACTGCTTTCCTTTTTGAACCTTCGGCAAATTCATTAACTCACAAAGCCAATGTAGCATTTCTGTGAACTGGTGACTTTTTGAGCCAAATAGCTCAAGGCTCTTAAAGTAACTATTCCCCATCCATTTAATTAAAAAAAAAAAAAGTATGAAGATTGTTTCATACTTTTTCAGCTCCTTTAGTATGTAAAATAGAAATCACTGTTCTTCACAGTGGTATAAAGACCTAATAATATGAATTATAAAAAGTGACAAATTAGAAGGAAGAGAAAAGAACATGCATAAATAAAAGAAATTCTCATGACCTTAATGCTAGATTATGATTTCGAAACACAACGGTCAATAATTTCTTCAAAAGTAAACAAATATTGAAATGCACACCACATAACTAAAAATCTGATTTCAGTAGACCTTTTGATGAATTTATATCTATTGCTATTTTTTTAACTATTCCACAGACCTTGAGTAAATGGTGCATAACAGAAAGAAAATAAAAGCATAAAACTTGTGTAAAATGGTTTTCCTAAGATTTTAGAAATTAGTTGTCATGTCTAAGATCTATGTGTACATCAACATAAACATTCATAAGAGCATCAGTATGCAAACAGACCAAGTCACTGCAGGCTGATGAGACTAGATTACCAGGACCTTGTTGACACCTAGTCATTTTGCATGACTTGTAACTGTCTAATCTTTTGAGATCCTAACCAGAAGCATTTATACTTTGTATCCACTTTGTAGCCAAATGATTCCAGTCACTCAGATTAAAATCCAATTGTTAGCATGAAAAATGTAAACGGGCTCACATCACCCGTCAACCAGCCTCCTCTGTTGCACTATGCGTAAATGACGACAGCTGCCATGACGACAGCTGCTAAACGACGACTCGCTCTATGCGTAAATGTTACATTTGCCCGACAATGACACTGTAGACATAGTGTCCTGGGAGAGGTTTCAGTTGTCAAGTGTGACCCAGACCTGAAGTGGGAAGAGCAATCAGATCTTAAACCAGTGTTTAAAATGCCAATTGGGTGATTTTTCACCTGCATTTTTACATGAGTAACATTTATCTGAATATGGAAACAAAGGTCTAGAATTCACCTTAAATATGATTCCAACAATTATCTGCTCTGCAAAATGTTAACCCAGATATAGTACTTGTGCCGTGCGACCCACTACAAAAAAACACGTGCAGGATTGGCAAAAACAAACAAAACGATCGCCAGAATTCAACACCCATTAAACAGCCTGAACAAACAACTGCTGGCCAACAGAGAGTACAGCAGCATGCTGGCAAATCTTAAAGTAGTAAGAAACATCCAACACAAACAAGCTGCAAAACCATGAAACTCCTAAACTGCAGAGGCCCCAGAATCACACCACTAACTTGTACCTTCTATGTTTTAGTCATATATTAAAACTAATTATGGCATATTGCTGAAATTATGTATCTTAATATTCCAAAATGTATGAAATTACTGACCTAGATACTAACTGCCAAATAGGTCAGAGTGGATGTGGGCCTAGACACAAACTTTCAGTAAGAGGACTCTCTCACACACACACACACAGAATTGGGTTCAGCAATAAACTTTTGCAGGCACTATGAAAAAACTACTGGAGTTAAACTAAACAGTAAGACACAGACCAACATGCCTATATGTTAAATGAACGAAATCAATACCAAACAACATGTAGTGTACATCTTAAGGGCATATCCACATCAAAGAATGCTGAAATTAGTTAGGCTTGAATTCAATGTATTTGTTGCCAGCGCAATTTAACTGATGTTGGCAAGCGGTTGATCAAGTCGTTTGAAAATGCAGGTTGATTTGTCCGATTGAAATCATCGTCACAGATTAGAACACAAAAAAATCGCTATGCGGATATATGTAAACTGAGAGCAGAATGTCACTTAATACATTTGTGCAAGTATAGTTTCGCATCTCATTCTCCAATTCAACTCTGAGCTTCTTATGTAGGCCTGCAGAGCAAACCTGACTCTTTATATTCACGGACAACCTGAATCGCTTATTGCTTAAAATCACGAACAGAACAGTTAACTAGTCTTACTATAATTACCTGGATTTTAAGATGGCTGTCTGAAATGACATGATAAAACACCGATCAACACCACGATCAGAAGAAAACGTATTAGGCCAAGCAAACATGTATGGTTTACTGTGTGCATAGCCAGCTAGATGACGTTACCAACCAACATAGAAACTGCAGAAAGTGCTCAACATTTTCATCTACACGGCCTATCTTTCATCGCTAGCCAGTTCAAAAGATAGCTAAACTAGCGACAAGTTATGGACTAAAGTTAGCTGTGCTAGCCAACGCGGTAGCATATCAAGACTTAACCCTGTAACGTTATAACTTAACATTAGATTACTTACTTGGCTACATGGGTTGGCGTTGTTAGATCGGTGTTAACAAGCTTAGCCATCTAACCTAGCCAACGCTAATAACCTTACTAGCTATTTAGCTAGCTTGCTAGCAAATGTGGATGAAATTATCCACCACTTACACATGCTATGGTACATTTACACGGCAGCAACTTTACAAGCTGCCCGTTTAGTTAATTTACGTTGTACCACCGAGAAACCATTCACTTTAGCCAAACACAACTAGGAGCCGTGTAGCTAGTGTGGGTTAGCTCAGTGACAGCTAGCCCAGCTGTTCAGCTAATCCTGTTCCAACTGCGGCCTATGAACCCCAGCACAATACCTAGCTAACGTTAGCCAATATTAGCTACAACACACAAAAAACCCACATAAGTACTTAATTTACCTCACTTGGCTAGCTGCCGAGCTTTACATCAACATACTGAAATAATTTCATATTTGCGAACGGTTGGTAACTAAGTGGACAATCATTAGTTTTGACTGTAAACATCAGCCAGCTAGCTAACCTAGCTAGCTAACTTAGTTACTAGCTGACTAGCTAGTTATTTATCAAGCTAAATAGCTACCCAAGATAACTAGCGCTGACTCATATCAACAAACAACAACAAACAACGGTTACCACCTACCTGTTGTTCCTTGAGCTCCACTGCCTTTCTTTTCCTGCTAACTGTTTTTCTCGCCATAATCCGATACACAAAGGTCCCTCACCCACATGGAGGGCAATACTAGTGACGCTGGGAACTGGATCATATAATGGCGATGTGCAAATTAGCAAGCCGATTTGAAACAGCGCCTTTCCAGTGCCTTTGTCCGGATGGTCTCGGCCGATCGCAAACGCTTGCACCCTTGTCAACTAGTTGCTTTGGTGGTTAGCAAAACGTTCATGTAGAGGAGCCAGCTCAACAGAAACTTACTCCTCCCCTATGTCGTCGGACACTGCGTTCACCTTCCTCTATCCTCTTGTCTTCGCAAACGCGTCATCAACGGCAGCGGCGTACGACGCGCGCAGCCGCATTTAACTCAAACATCAACAAAAACAACGTCGAAGGCTCAAGTAATATACGCGCGAGTACGTTACTCCACCGACGCACGGTGATCTACTATCGATGACCAACACGTCGATATTTTTGACAGTTCACCCCAACATATCAGAATGTACCTAATTATGCTGTAATTTCAATGAACTCATAAGTAAGACAATTAAATGCTAAAAACAAGTTTTTTTTGCATCCTATCTTGGCACAAGCCAGTAATTAAATATTCAGCATTGACGTAATTTCTCTTGTTAGGCTGTCAGCAAGAAAAGCAGTAAGATTTGTCTTTATTGCTTTCAATACAAGCCTTATGATGAAGGACAATGTAGACAACCGTTCTTGGCACATTGGCTTGTGAGCTTGTTTTTGTTTTTTACACCAGATATATATTCAGATAAATGTCATCAACACATCCGCATAATTCACTTAAGACCAACAACTGCAACAGCCACATATTTTGAAAAGAAGAGTAAGTTTAATCAAAGAGGACTGCCAAATGATTTAGGAGAATGAACATTTTAAATCACATTTCGGTATCAGCATTAACTACAAGAGCTGTTTTTCTGGACACAACTCAAGCTTAAGCCTGGACTCCAAGGACTTCCATGGGAAACATGAACATAAAAAAAAACTGCCCAAGGCTTTACTTTTCATGTGCCTAGAAAAATCGATGTTAAGGAAAAAAAAATCCATAATTTCGCCACTTACTTCACATGCTGTCAATATAAATCTTATTAGGACTTGTCCTACAGAACACTTTAATCAACTTCTTTATATTTTGGCAAAACTTTGCTTCTGTGTAATGCGTAATAGCACATCTTTTCAAGTCCTTGTACCTCATTATCGTCAGTGGCTTGATATGAGGTTAACATCACCAATGCAGCTCAGGAAGCACATCAACACCTTATAACTTATATCTAAAAGTAATTTCTTAAAATGATCAGCCTTTAATAATGAATACAGCAAAATTCTGATCAGAATATGTTGTGTTTAAGCCCTGAATCAGAGATGTTTGCATACCTACAAAAGAACTGTTAAGAGAAACTGATCTGGACACCTGGAAATGCTCTGTGAAGCATTGGTCTCTGTGATAAGTTATGAGATACATCTCTGGAATCGCTTTCCTGAGATGGAACCAAGGTAATGAAACCAATATGACGGCAGCCAATCAAGTGACCATGGGTCAGTATACACTTAGAAGTCGTTGCCCTTTTAACCTGTTCAGCGTTAGTCAAGAGTTTGGCTTTTAATCTGTTATGGAGTTAAAAACAAGCCTTAAACAAAAAGGTCCAAATAGCATAAGTGTTGGCAGAGCCACCATGAACACATGGAACATCAGGAATTTTTGCTGCCTAGATGTCAAACTGGCTAAATCACAGACCCATAAGAAATGTTAATGGTATGATGCAGAATTGCACATTGAAGCAGGTACTGAAAGTAAAATTGGTGGGTGGGTATTTTTTTAAAATTCTGCAGTCACCAATGTTCTTAAGCATAATTCAATCAGTAAACACTTGACAACAGGTTGACCAGCTTGAACTTAACAAGGAATAAGTTTTCTGTGGTAATCATGGTCTTTAAGTTTGTGCAAAGAGTTTAGTCCTTCCCTTTTGATATGTATATTGCAAAACCAAAAGGCAACTTCTGCTCAAGCCATTTCTTCAATAAGCCATCTTGAGTGCTTCAGTGTACTTCTCACGTCCACAGGTTAATGGTAAAGATTTTCTAAGTCTTTATTACAGATTGAAAGTGTCAGTATATATTGAACAAATTGAAATACATTTATATTAATATCTGTGATCCTCTTGCAAGTCATTTATATGAGAATGCTTACACATGTTTAAATATTGCATTTCCAGGAACACCTCAGTTTCTCTTTCAATTAAATGTGCTGTTCATTCCAGTGCTAAAGTCAACCAGGCAGCAGCTGTTATCCTTTTTACTTAATTGTTCACTTTTCCTCCACAACATACACTGCGGTAATTAGTTTAGTTAATGAAATTGCTATACCCAAAGGCAATGAAGCAGAATCTCTAAAAGAACAAAATAAACAAAACATATTTGCCTGTTAAACAGCTTAACAAATGAACATATAATTAAACAAATAAACAGCAGAGACAGAAAAATGAAAGCAAAGTCAGTAGCAGACGAACAGAGAGGGCACTTTTCTGAGTTCTCTGTTCAGACGTGTGTGAATGTGTACGAGTGTGTGTGCGGTCATTAAAGTTCCCATCGGTTTTGAAAGCCTACACCCCACAGCGAGAGACGGCGGCGCTGTAGATATGAGCGAGTCCGTTTGCCTTGGAATTGTGCTCCCACTGGGATCCTCTCAATTCCATCTCTTCGGCACCACCCAATGTCTTCCAGTTCCTCTTGTACCTATGGCCACGGAGAAACAAGCCAAAGCTGCTCCACTGAGGAGGGCTCGGTCTCATCTCACTCACAACCATTCTATCACTTAACAGGATCATAGCTTAGGTGGGGTGAAAGTGCACGGTCCAATCACACCCTTCCTCAATGGGCATATATATATATATATATATATATATATATATATGGGTTTTTTTTAAGGGGTACATATTTATTTGTCCTGCGTCAGACACCCTCAGCCTACACCCTACCTGCGTTTCCTTCACATTCACTGATACACACACTCTTGCTCATTCTCTCTCTCTCTTTCTCTCTCTATGCGACCACAGTGTTGAGGGGCAAGGGAGGGGTGGCGCCAGGAGCAGACGCAGCTATTCTTCAGCTCGCTGCAGCCCGAGCCATCAAGTCCTCCAGAGCTTTGTCCTGGTCATTATTATGCACCAACAGAACCTCTTTAATAGCATCTTTGTCGAAGCCCATCTCCCCAAATCGAGACATCAGCTGCAGGAACTGCAGAGCCTGAAAAAGGAGAGAAACATATTGTAGTGGCATGCTGACTGCTGATTATGCTTGACTGAGTAATTCACTAATAGTTCAATAGTTCATACAGTAATTACACTGTATGAACTATTGTGTGTGTGAGTGTGTGGTGTAACTTCCATGCACAGACTGACAAAATGGACAAAAAGAAGAGAGCCACATTGATGGAGGCAGTGATCCCAAGTGCTAGCAACATTAGGAACAAGGAATACAAAAAGTTTGAGAAATACCAAGGGCTGAAAGAAAAGCTAGAAAAGATGTCAGAGGTAAAGGCAGCAGTGGTTCCTGTGGTAATCGGAGCACTATGGGCTGTGATCCCCAAACTGGGAGAGTGGATCCAACATATCCCAGGAACATCATCAAATATCTGTGTCCAGAAGAGCACTGTCCTGGGTACAGTTAAGATGCTGCTCTGGAAGAGGACCATGCATGAAGGATAAAGAGGCCACCCAGGGGAGGGTGAGATATATATATATATAACTTAAAGGGGAGGGTGAAATATATATAACTTAAAGGGGAGGGTTTTTTTTTTTATTAAGTGATGGCTTTGTATTTTTTCATAACACTAGTGTCCTAGTGCCCTACTAATTTTCACTATAAAATTCAAACCATAGGCATTAATTTACTGCCCTGAAGGCTTTCCACAAAATGCAACTGATGTTTCACTTCATTCCAAAGGTGTTTGATGAAGTTGAGGTCAGGGCTCTGTGCAAGGCAGTAAAGCTTCCCCACACCAAAGTCATCAAACCATGTCTTTATGGATTATTTTGTGCACAGCAGTCATGCTGGAACAGGAAAGGGTCTTCTGTTGCCACAAAGTTGAAAGCATAACATTCAAAAATCTCTTTGTATGCTGTTAAAACTGACAATACACTCCACTAAAACTAAGGGGTTTAGCCAAAGTCCTGAAAGAAAAAAAATAATAATCCCAGACTATTATCCCTTCGCCACTAAACTTTACTGTTGAAATAACATGTTCCTGGAATGTACCAAACCCAGATTTATCCATCAGACTGTGAGATAGGGAAGGTACGATCCACTATTCCAGAGAATGTTTCCATTGCTCCAGAGCTTCACTCTGAGCCTACCTCAGGTTCATCCAATCAAAATGTGATCTCAATTGTTTAACAACCAAAAAAAAACAAAAAACAAACAAAAAAAACATTTTATTGATGTACATCTGTTCTACAATAAAGAATTTGGGCCACATAGAATAAGCAGTTGGTCAGTGAGGAAGACTGACCTCAGTTCAGTTTGATGTTCAAGAACCCCTAGGTTTTTACTTAAAGTGCTTACATCTTTCATGTAGTTCATCACTACAGTCCTGTTTGGAAGGAGCATAAATGTATAACTGTAGGAAATGCAAAAACACACTATTCCATGTTTATTGTGGAAAGACTTCATTCATTAAAGTTGCAGGACACAGGCCACAGTGCGAGCTAGTCTTTTGTAGCCACAGGACACAGTGAGGAAGTCTTTCATGCTACTGACCTTGCAGCACAAAAAGCTGCTCCAGACACATCATGTCCATCAGGTGCAGTAGCTTCTGCTGAGCAGAATCATTCCAGCATCGAGTAGATTTGCTTTGTTTAAAGTGTTACATCATAGGGTGAGATGCAGTGCTAGGAACAACGGAGCTGTAATTTTGGGAAGGATAGTTCTACCAGTTGGGTAACATACATAAATTATCATCAATAGCTGGGATGTGTTGATCTTGACATATTTTGTCATATTGCAGCAAACTTATTTCTGGCCAAAAACAGTGTGATGATCATGGCACATGTTCACTGCCTGAATAAGTCCCTAGAGAAAGTTCAGGCAATGCTGTAGTTTACCTTTTCATGGTATTGCAACCTCATATAAAAGATAATTGTAATTTGTCTTGGGCCTTCACTGGTATAGTCAAAACATAGAATATCTGGTTTGCATAAACATACAACATGGCCAATAAACTACTTGGATAAAGTAGTTTTTAAAAATACCAGTTTTTAATTTGTTTAGTGCTTCTCCGAGATTATGGTCAGTACATGACCCTGACACACACAAACATTTGTGGAGTCCTGACCCTCATACATATGAGTTTATTGAACATCTTTTTCCAAAATCATTGCCAATATTATGGATTTGCCCCCACCCAAATCCCCAGCCCTCTTTACGGCTATAAGAATCTTCACTCTTCTAGGAAAGCTTTCCAGACTATTTTAAAATGTGTGTATGGGAATGTGTGCACATTCACTTAAAAGGCCTTTGTGAGGTCAAGCACTGGCCTATAATCGGAGTTCCAATTTACACCCCTCCCCACCCCCCGAATGTGTTCAGTGAGGTTCGGGTCCTGGTTATATACACAGTCATGATGTTGTCCAACACAGTGAGTTTTCAAACTTGGAGTGGCGAGAATTTTGAAGTGGCTGCAAACCAGCACATATTCCTGCATTTTTTCTAAAAAAAATTGTTTAAATTTGCCTAGGTGTTTAGTATTGTCATTTGTATTGTTCTTAGGCACATGTACAGGATAAATGAAGAAAAAAAAAAAAATTTTTTTTAAATAAATAAATAAAATTTGAGTTTATGCCAAAGTCAAAAATCACCTGGTTACAGTCAGCAATGCCATATTCCTCTTTATGTTAAATACTCCCCATGTTATAAATATTCTAGAAGTGGTAGAAATACAGTCTGTAGTGTATTATTCAGTCAAACTGATTTCCATACAGTCCACATCAGGGGATGAGAGTAGCACAATGATGATAATGGACAGCAATGAATCTTAATTCAGTATTTAGAAAACATCAATGGTGACAATCATCTAAACATACACTGTGCCCAACCATGAAACCTAACAATCCTAAGTGATACATACATTAAAAAATTATTTCACTGGGCCTCTACCCCCTAGCAGCAGCTGTATAGTGCCCGTTTTGAATTTGTGGGTCACAAATTCTTTCCGTGTCTACTGACAATTGGTGCCGAAGGTTTCTAAGACGAATCTGTAACTCTTGGAGATGAGGACTTGGACCCCAGTCAACAGGTGCTAAGCTACCTGGCACTGTCAGAGCAGAATGCAACATCTCCTCACTCCAGCCAAAGGGTACTATGTAGTCTTGAGTATCAGAGGTCTTCTCACGACAGACCATGTGTGAAACATCACCCTGGAGTAGGATGCCAGAGGTTTCTACCTTTTCTGTCCAGCCAACAGGTGCCCCTGATTGTGGGGAATCAGATTCATTTCCCCAGCCAATGGGAGCTAGGATGCCCTGAGGTGCTGGCCCAGGAATAGATAATAACACTAGTTACAGAATCCTGCCTCCTGATACTTTGAGGGTGTTGAGACTCTTTGTCCAGACCAATATAACCGCTGGTCACATTTAGAAACACAAGGAAAAGCAACATATGACAAATCTTTTTAACTGTTTAGAAATAATCCTAGATTCTTTCTACATTTATCTGTCCTGTTCTTTCAACTGAACAGGACATTTCCAAGGCAAGATCACCGAGATGTGTATCTGGTACCTTACTTCTAAACATCTTCAAAACATAATACCATTACAATTACTTTGGAAAAACCATTGACAACGTCAGTACCCCACCACTGTGTGATTTTACCCTCCCCATCTATGCCATTACATTTCTGCCAGGATTTTACCGTAACCTTCTTCGTAGGTGCATTTCTCACTGAAAAATCATGGCCTTCATCCTCTTTCTGTACAGCATGCCTCCCCCCACTCATATACCTTACCATGGACAGCTGAAGTCACCTATGTCCCAACCATGAACAGCCCTTTCAGAGTATTGTGTACCTGTATGTCTGCTGGATCTCATGTCCTGCCCCATTCCAGCCATACTTTGCAAGGACATGATTCCCTTTTTATTCCCAATACTACTTATTGGGTCCAAGTCCACCTCAAGAGCCGTTTTCCCTATATTTCCGTATGTAGTGCTCTATATTTGGAAACACTTAGTCCTGCTGTAGACTTCATTATTCCAGTCAAAAGCTTCTTCTACAAACCTCACAATGGCTAGATATTTTTCCTCCCTCCTCTAGATATTTCAGATCTACAGACCAAGGTTGCAACATTACATCGGGTCTTTGAAGAAGTCGCTAACTCCATTCTCTCTACTTTCCAATCCAGAAACGGTTGCTGTACAATATGATGTCCGGAAAAATCATGTGGTTTTAGATATACTGCGGGCAAAAAAGGAGTGAGTGAAGACTGGCAATTTCTCTTTTCTGAATAGACAATTAGATCACTTTCGCAAAACACTCTTGAATAGGAGCACCTGCTAAACACCATAAATACAAATGCTGTGCTTACATCCCTGCTAAACACGGAAACACCAGTGACTTTCCTGCCCCTCTCTCACTCACAAAATATGCCACTTATCAGCTTCAACAACAAGGTGGGCTAGCAAGTGATGCCTGGGACACTTGGTTTTAAATCACTCTTTTTCAAAAGTACGGAGCCCAGTCAAACAAATTCCATCACTTATCTGCTTCTGTAGCTCACATGCCACATACCAAGGTTATCCAAATATCTTCAGCTCGTCAGTCCCTTTTTAAATCTATCTAAGAAAAATTGTGGTGTGAGCTCCTCTTGGGACCTGTGGCAGGAAGGTGACAGTACAGACGGGTATGGAGGGAAAAAAATTTAAACCTGCTAAACACTTTAAATGAGCAGGCATGTCTTAAAGGTTGGTCACGGATATATTATTAGTTCTGATAACTTCCTTTCAGTTAGAGTATGTACAGATATCACAAACGTATAAAGTTTTAACTATATAATTATCGATGTTGACCTATTCGTGACTAGTAACTCATTAGAATCATACAATTTACTCCTTATGAGATCATCACTGTGGAAGACCAAGGCTTGTTCTATAATATTACTGCTCAGGTTCCAAGACCAGACTCCGTCCCTCAGATATGATGACACACACATACTGCTAGAAGAAAAAGTCTTATGAACAGTTGTAGAACACATTACACTTTGTCTCTAACCTCAAAAACAGGTTGTAACAGACAGGTTGAGAAGCTGTGCTTTGGGCCTTACTGGGCTTAGCTTGGTTTTGCTTCAAGCTGAGGGGTACCTCAGGTTCATCCAATCAAAATGCTTGATTCCTTTTTTTGCTAGACAATGACTTCTACAGTGAACCAAAACATTCTGTTTGTGTGTTACTTTTTGCTACCAGAGTGTTACAGTAGACAAACCTTTTCCTCTGAACACTGGTACATTTCCAGGCACTCTTCCACAGCACTGGCGTCGAAACCTCTCTCACACAGTCTGCTGTGGACAAAAAGGTACTCTAGGACCTGTAGATGCACAGAGGACAAAGACTTTAGACGAAGAACTGCAACGAAAAAATCAAAATAAAAGGGCTCGTGCCACTCTCTAGCTGTGACCCATACAGTTTTCTGGGCAACGTAAGACTTCAGCCTTTACTGTAGCTATTAAAAATAAAATGAGTCACAACCAACCTGCTCAATGTTCTGCCCTTGCCTCTGCATGGCTCTGAGAACACCTTCGTAAGAGTAGCCCATGCCCACTAAGGTCTCCACCAACTGCCGCTCACTGGGGGAGAGGCTAAGTAGCACCCCACTAGAGGGTGCTGGATATGAGACAGGGCCAGCTGCAGGAGTAGGGTGTGACTGCACAGAACATAAAGGCAAATCTAAATTTAAATCACATCTAGAGTTAGAATCAGTGACGAAGCACTGAGAATTCTTACTGGGAGACTGAGTGTCTGTACCTGGTTTGTTGTTCCATTCTGAGCATGGCTGGGCTGTTCTACAGGTGGAGCAGAGGTGGCGTGTGGTATTGATCTCAGCAGCGATGGTGGGGTTCCATTGGGCAGGCTGCGCGGTTGGGCAGCTAGGTACACGCTGAGGGGAGGATCTGAGGGAGAATCCCCTGGGTCCGACAGCTTGGGAAAAGTCAGTGAGCGAATGTTGCAGAGACGTTCTGCATTAGTCTGTCCCCCGGGAGTCCCACCACCCCCGGCAACTTGCCGCTCCAAGTCTAGCAGTCCCACCAGCCCGTTGGGATTATGGAAGACAGGTGCTTTGGCCTGCAGAGGTGGCGTGTTGCTCTGTGAGGGAGGGTGAGATTTTGTAAGCTCAGGGGGTGAGAGAGACGACAGCGGTTGGCTCTGGAGGATGGTGCGCAACTCCTCTTTGTCATCCAGCGTTTTAAGCTCCAGCTTGTCAAACGGGTCCTCCTCTCGCTCAAAGTCAGCCAGGTTCAAGCACTGAGGGGCGGGACTGTTTGGTGCAGGTTGTGCTGGTCCAAAGGTCGGGGCGGGGAGTGGGGTCAAAATGGCGTTATGCCGAAGGCCAGCCAGAACAGGGTTCAGTGCTGGAGGGAGGAGGTCTTGTTCCTCAGTGGAGCGAGCTTTCTTTCCACCAGCCAATCCCACATCACTGTCCTGAGAGGCAGCCTGTCCATCTTTCTCAGCCTCCTCTTGCTGTGACTCGGCAGCCTGAGTCTCAGCAGCTCTTGCCTTGGCAAGATCCTCGGCCCAACGCACAGTCAGCTTCTCCAGAGAGAAGTCATACTGTAGGCGGGACAAATGTTATATTAATGCCTTGAGAGACGCATTGTCAAACAGATTTAGGTATGACATCCTCTACCAAGTAACTGACCTGAATTGTTCACGGCCTGTGTGTTCTGATTTCAAAATCACTTAATTATGTAACAAAAAAGGTATAAAGTAGACTAACCTGAATCTCCGAGAGCAAGGAATTACAGTCCGGTAAACAGAAGCCAATGGGTAGACCCACTTTTGCAGGGCAGCGAAACTTCTCATTGAGCTTGAAAGGAACATCATCAAGGTAGCTGATGGGTCCTAGATATCAGAAATAAGAGGAATAGAAAAAAGGCGAGTAAATGAACAATCTCAAGGTGAAAGATTTAACTAAAATGAATGATAACTACATCACTCACCATTGTTGTGGATATCTGATCCAGACTTCCTCGCATCCATTTATAGTATCTTAAAAAAAAAAACCAAAAAAACCCCCAGTAATATTAATATTAGTCTCTCATTAACCTTATAACAGAAACTCTAAATGTCACCTACAAAAAGAATACGTGGTGGTTGGTTTTCTCCCCCCCAGACCTACCAGTTCAGCAGTTACCAAACAAACGCTTCTTCTGTCACGTACTTCCCTGCTAAAGTGAATAACTAACAGTTTCTCTCATTGATTAATCAGATTAGAAACGCGTTAATCGAAATACCTACTTGCACACCTAGTAGTTTTTAAATCAGTTAAACCCTTCATGAATTGAGCACAATATTTACAGGCAACCAGCTTATAAGCATACCTCTCCGCAAGTGAATTACGTTGGAGGAATCACCGAAATCGTAGTATGAGTGGAGATTACATGGCAGATACACGAAAATGCAAAGCCAGCTAACAGGCCTGTGTTAATTTTGACCAAAGCCCGCTCTGCTGCGCAACAGCAAGTTGTCAGTGATCCTTTTCTTCGTTTTTCAATCAAATGTTTGGTAACTGGGTCAGTTGGAAGTCATACTAATAACGTAAACGACAAAAGAGCTTCTTTGACTGTTTACCTAACGTTACTATCAGCTTGTGTGAGACAGGGGAGCAAATCAGGAGCATCTAGTTAGCGACAGCTAACCAGCTAAGATGGTTCGACTTGTTCACTTAGCCAGCTAGCTAGCTACATTTACTATACCATTTTGATAGCTAGCTGTCAAGCAACAAGAAGCATAAACAGGTCGTTCCCAAAAAGGTATAAATAAATGTTACACGTAAAGCTACTTAGCATGTTAACCACTTTCAGATATAGTTAAGTAGATAGATGTCTGGAGGCCTTTTGACTCGAATCCGAAGTCCAATCAGAAACTAGCTAACTAGCTCAACAGAATTCCAGGCCTAATGGATAAAATGCAACTAGCAAGCAAGCTAAATAACTAACAGTAGCCGCTTCACTTCCTCTACCACCGCCCCTGACACAAAATGTCAGTGAATTATTAGCAATTTTACCAGTATCTGCTCTGTCTTGAGTCTTCGAGGTATTATCCAATGTCTTACCACCCTTTTTCCAACATAAACTTTACGATCAAGACATTCAAGTGATGAATATTATTGAAAACGAAATATGCTCCCTGGTTCATCGCGTGGCGCCATCTTGGTTTGTTCACCTCTCTTGCTTTGGTTCCTGGTTGATGACGTGTCTACCAGGGCACTGAGTGACGGCAGTTTTGACCAATCGAGGTGTAATCGTCGGCACGTGCTCAAGGGGGCCGACCGCAGCACATGGGCTCACCACGAGTGAAACATGAAAAATCAAAGCTCCAATCTATGATCATTGGTCATTGCGAACGAAACAAAATATTGCAGGATGCAGCCGTTTGTTATACCCACCCCCTGTTACAATTGGCATTTTGAATGGCACTTGGCATATAAATTAAATTTATCCGAAATCCCACCACTTTGCTGTAGCGAAGGAATCTAGTCTATTTTAGCAAAAGTACGGGATATAGTACAACAGCAGGAACCATGCTATCTTCTCATTAATGTTTTTTTTAAAGAAGAGGTAAGCGAAGACTGGTCCTATAGTTGTTTAACTGTAACATTTCAGTTGTTTTGCAGCAGAAATACAGAATTTAACCTTTTGTATCTAATGCATACTCAGCAAATTTGGCTTAAGGGTGCGCAAATAAAAATGAAGCACCAAGATTGCAATTATAGATAAAATATCAGATGTAATAGCTATCTCTTTATTACAATGAAATCATTTAGATGCTTAATAGCACAGACATGGACACAATGCTCATATAATCTAAAGTTAGAAACCACAGGTTGGCTGAGCAAAGTAACTAACAAAGAAATTATTAGTGATGTGAAAAATATCCTTACTATTATTTTATTTCGGACTGTGAAGTTTAAAGCTGGGATTTTCTTTTAACAGTGCACTTGTGCAACATAAACCGGCATTCCTAACAATACTGAAACCTTTCTAAATTTGCTCATTTAACTCATAACCCAAATTGTAAATCAGCTATAATGTTTGTCCGTACTCTTTCTCATGTTATATTTTAAATGTGAAGAATGAGACGAGGGTGTTATATGATGATGGTGATAATGATGATGATGATGATGATAATGATTATTATTATTATTATTATTATTATTATTATTATTATTATTATTATTATTATTATTATTATTGTTGTTGTTACATTTTTAACCTTGTCAGAACAACTGATCATTGGGATATTCTGTATCACAGCTTTACTTTTTAAATGTACAACTATAACAAACTGAAAACAATGAAAACCTAGTAATTCGAACAATCTGGTTCAATTGAGACGTCATTACGCATAAACGTGGAGACGTACTCACGTACAATGATAACCGGAAGCATCGATAGAGCGATTGTTTAGGAACGGCGAAAGGCATAGCTGTTTACCTGTGGAGTGCGTTTATGACACTATTCTGTGCTATTAGTACGACTGATGTTGTGGCTGACTAATTAAGAGTATTCACGCTAAATGGAATTTGTTGAAATGGTCGTTTCCCCGAAAGTATCCTTAGCATAAACAGACTGGTTTTGAAGGTGCGATGAAGTAGGCAGTCTCAATCCAGCGATAGCTAGCTGGCTAAACAAATGTAAACAACCACTGGATCAGCTGTGCGGTCAGAGAAACGAGGACAAATCGCAGAGATGTGGTGATGACAGCCAATATAGCGAATATTTTTATGTGTTAGACATAATCTGCAATAACAATCGACTTTGTTATGGAGATATAAAAGGTTACTTCCAATATTGCTGAGGACACCTCCCTCCTCTTGCCTCGTCCATTGCTAGCTGCAATAGCTAGCTAGATTGGTTGCTAGCGTAATAGAGCTCGGGTGTATTTTCCGCTATAGCTTCAGGCTATAAAATAATTAACCAACGGCTGCGAAACATAGAGCCACATACACTCGCCTTCTGGAAAACCAGACTATCGAAACGGCCTCCTACTTTAAATAACAGACTAACGTTAAAAGTACTAAAGGAAAGAAGTTTGATACACGACTGCGTCTTATTTCCTGGGAAGCTTAAATATAAGGTAATGGACGAATATCACAAAAAGCGAGATAAAAATGCATCAAGTGGCTTTTTCATTTGTTACATAGCAGTTCGTGCTGTTACTGTTTTGTGTTTGCAAATTCTTTTAAATTCATTCTAACTTTTTTTTGGAATAGCACAGTTGCAGTGTGAGTGAATAGATACTTTAGTATATTGTCCTATTTATTTATTTCACGGGATGGTAAGCAGATATTATATTTTATTATATATAAGTATTTTTACCATGACGGGTAAAATATTTTTAGATGAAAAAGACAAAGAAAACAATCAATGTAAACTTAACAGTGG
Organism: Sternarchorhynchus goeldii; assembly: GCA_028565775.1. Classification (NCBI taxonomy): domain Eukaryota; kingdom Metazoa; phylum Chordata; class Actinopteri; order Gymnotiformes; family Apteronotidae; genus Sternarchorhynchus; species Sternarchorhynchus goeldii. The sequence goes on from JAOXYF010000003.1 coordinate 22,565,024, forward strand.
AAAAAATAACGTATCAAGATATTTAACTTTTACATCTTCACTCTTAGTCGAGAACTTGAAGAAGCACGACTGACATGGCACATCAGCAGATGCCCAGCTCCCAGAAAGCCCTGATGCTGGAACTGAAGTCTCTACAGGAGGAACCAGTTGAGGGATTCCGTATAACTCTGGTGGAGGAGTCAGACCTGTACAACTGGGAAGTGGCTATCTTCGGACCTCCAAATACCCTCTATGAAGGAGGTTACTTCAAGGTCAGTCCCAGGAATGTTTGTGTAATCAAAAGGTTAAAGTAGGTAAGGGTCCGGGTAGAGAAATGGTGAAGATGCCATTTCTAGTAGTCTACAAGTACAAGTTTTCACACAATCTTATGTTGATGCTTAAAAGGCATGAGCTGACAGAAATACTCCATTTCACTAAGTGCCCTACAGTTTTATTAAAAAAAGTGAACAAAACAATATTAATATATACAACAGAACACAATTTCCTTGCTACAAGTATGCATTACTGAGTTGAGGAGAAGGATCTGCAACTTAAACTCTGAACAGGCAGCTGTTACGTTAGCAACCACTGACTTGTGCACAGTCTCACAAAATCCTCACAGTGTTGGGATTAGTGAGCATTTAGTGCAACACCTGCTTCACACTCCCGGGATGAACTTGGTGTTATGGCACTTGAAATACTGGGCCCTAATGGGTGGAGCAGATGAACAGCTGACTGCTAAACACTATATCGACACAAGGGGGCGCATTGGCATCTCTACACACACACACACACACACACACACAGCTGTTGGGTCTGTGTGTTTTACACTGATGACCTGTCAACAGTTTTAAACAAATTAGTTCAGTAACCCAGTCATCCTTGACAACAGAGGTATACCCACATAAGCTGTCCTTGTGCCTATGCATGTAGTTACCATTTTAAAGGTAAATAAGTTGTCATTTCTGCTTTCTTGTTATCGGGGTGTCCTAGCAGGACCCCCCAACCCCCTCCCACCTACCCCCTTCTCTCATTCTCTCTCATTGCTCTATCCCAAGTGATGTGATCCTTATATAAGCTATTTATAGCTTTGACAGATATAAATGGCCTCTCAGTGGAAGAGCTGAAAGAGAGAAGGACAGAGTGAGTCTCTCCCAGGTTGCCCCTCAGTTAGTGTATGTTATGAATGGGTGGGAAAAAAACAATTTAGCTGCTGCATGTACAACCTTTAATTTAAAATCTTATAACACTGCAGTCAACCTGAAGTCATTAATGGTGATTTCATGGTTCTTGGAGTGTGTTTACATCATGAACCTGAAATCCCAAATAGAATAATTGGTGTAAACTAAAGTTTAAATTGATGCTGCATTGTAACTGTCTAGTCGGTGACACTGAACCTCAGTCCCCGTCAGAGCACAGGCACCATGGTCATAGATGCAAGGTACTTCAGTTCTGCCACGGCTGGAGTAAAGCCTAGAGCATGGCGCTTTCAGCTCACTACAGCGTTAGGCTTGTGTGTGAGGAAAGCAGCAAGGTTGGGTGACGTACGCAGCCCTGAGCGTTTAAACATTGATAGTAGTATCTGTGCAGAAACAGACTGCCCTCCTCCCATGATAAATTCAATGTGTACCGCTACCACTCAGTTTTAGCAGAAAAACAACACCATAAAGAATAGCCTCATCCTAATAAAAGTTTATGTGCCAAGATGTATAGAGCATCACCGTTGCTCCTGTGGATGTTTCAGATCTGGTCATTAGAGATGGCCATTTCTTTTAGGAAAGGATTGTTGGAATAATTAACACTGTTAAGCTTTAAATCATGGTTGAGTAATACAGGGGGAAGCGTCCTTCTCAGAGCCAGCTCTGGACCGCAGGAGGAACTATACATGTCTAATAATGTTTGTAGATACAAGCATGGCATTGAGACTTTAATCATTATCATGAAGCAAATCAAAACGAACCAACTTCAACCCATTTAACCAATTAAGTAAATTATGTACGTTTAACAAAAAGCAGTAAATGTAGTGTAACCATCAATGGGCTGAGGAACCACTGCACCTATAAACATGGTAACAATAATGTTATTAATTTAAAAGAACCATATATGCATATTAATAAAAAAAAACATATTTACACACTTGCGCGCACACACAATTACAGTTATATCTCAAATGAACTTATACAGGGTGGGCCATTTATATGGATACACCTTAATAAAATGGGAATGATTGGTGATATTAACTTCCTGTTTGTGGCACATTAGTATATGGGAGGGGGCAAACTTTTCAAGATGGGTGGTGACCATGGTGGCCATTTTGAAGTCGGCCATTTTGGATTCAACTTTTGGGTTTTTTTTTTCAATGGGAAGAGGGTCATGTGACACGTCAAACTTATTGGGAATTTCACAAGAAAAATAATGCTGTGCTTGATGTAGATTGACGGATCAGATATCGGTGAAAAAATGAACGAATCAATCCAATACCGTACAAAATCCAGCCTGAAAACAGCATAGCAGCTCACTGTATGTGATGATAGCCACTTGATTGTCACTTGATGGCTAACAGCCACAGTTTATACACCACAGTAAAGTTTAACTGTAGTGTTGTCTTCACATTAACAATGAAAATCTATTATGCCAACATGATTTCCGTTGGTCATTTTGAGAATGGAGTGTGGGGAATATATTAGCTACATTGTAGTGCGAATGTTTAAACTGTACAAGATATTATTTTGGCACTGTAACCAAGTTGTTTATTAATCTGATGGAAAAAAAAACAAAACAAACGATGACATTTCCAGTTTGGCAGTGAAGTAAAAACAAACAAAAAACAAAAAACCTGACAGAAACTGATCTGTTGAGCAGAAGCTGTAACCGAAACAAGTGCACTCGTTCTCTAAATTCATGAAGTTAATTAGGCCTGCTCTATGACTGTACTGCATGAAGAGAAGCAAATAAAACAGACTAACTGCTGTTTACCGTTAGTCTGCTGAGGTTTATGGTGGACTGGAAATTTTGAATAAGAAGTTGGATAATGAGCTAACTGGCCACATATATATATATATATATAAAGTATGCACGTGTGTGAGAACAGCTGATGACCAAGGCAGTAATATCCTTTCTTTAAGAGAGACCCTGAATGTAAGGCAATAGAACAAAACCCAGATAACATGCTTCAGTCTTGTAAACAAGTATTTTATTATTATTATTATTTCTGTTCATCTGTCATGTTCATGCACAATATGTATGAACATGACGTATATAATACATCCCACCCAAAACAATTGGCCCAAATAAATGAACCATGGTTCCACAGTGAATTTTAATGAAAACATATCAGATCACTATCAAAATTTAATAGCATTCATATGCTAATATTGGCAGGAAGGTTTTTTTTAAGTCCCTTCCACAGGTGTTCTTTTTTTCCCCCTCCAAGATCATGTCCTCTACCAGAATCCTGGGAGCTTGAGGCTCCTGCACAGTACCACAGTACTGCACTCTTCTGGATGGAGATCTTGGTTGCTGTTTCTGGGATCTGCTGGAGCCACTTCCCCAGTTTGGGGGTCACAGTGCCTAGTGCTCTCATGATCGCTCTCATATGTCCAATTGATTATCCATTACCATTTTGTGAGTTTGTATTTGGAAGTTAGCTTAGCTCGTATGTCACTTGGGATTGCTACATCTATCAAATATACAGTACAGAATATAAAATGTATATTTAAAAAAAAAAAAAACATTTGCATTCTCTGTGTATACTGCTACAAAGGCACCTCCTGCTGGATGTTATGAGGAATAGAGATTTTACAATTTCATTTCATCACTTGAGTTCCATTTGAGTTTTCCACTCTGCAAAAGATTTGAGTGCTGTATATGTCTGCAGCGTTGTGCTTTTTTGACAAACAAACGTTCATGCAGGCCAGCTGTGGTTAGAATCTAATTCAAAACAGTGCAGTGAAATTAATGTTAATGTGGTCAAATTACGCCAACTATGATGGAGCTAAAAATACACGAGCTTCTTCCTCCTATTATCTTCCATATGGTGAGCAGTCAGCACTACTGCGGTGAAACGAAATGAATGAAACTCCAGACGGAGCAAACCTTTCTTAAAGGATTCATCACACTGCGCTGCAGCACAGCATCTCTCGGTTGCGTTCAACTGGACTGAAATTACTGTCGTAATGTTTGACTTTCTGTTTTCACGAAGGTCTCTGTGCATGAATGTATTTGCTTGAGCTTTGCCTAGAGTCTGATGGTGATCGTTGAATGAATGTTTTTGCTGCCTTCCAGAATCTTTCCTTTAATTTGTCTGATTACTTCTGACTGGTAATGACCTCTTTCTGATCTGCACTGTTGAGTAAAATCTTGTTCCCTGGTCTGCTGACACCTGACCGACTCTTGAAGTACATGCATACTGGAATAAACATGTTTTCTTTCTCCAGGCACATATAAAGTTTCCCATTGATTACCCATACTCACCACCAACCTTCCGTTTCCTAACAAAGATGTGGCATCCAAATATATATGAGGTGAACAAAACAATATTATTTTATATATTTATTTGATTTTATGTCTGAACCGATAATGTGAAGCTCTATAACTAAAACATTGCCCATTTGATTATTCTTCTTCTGCAAATGGCTGTGTGGGACCATACTTATATTTTGCGTCTGAACCCCAGAATGGTGATGTGTGCATTTCCATTCTGCATCCTCCTGTGGACGATCCCCAGAGCGGAGAGCTTCCCTCCGAGAGGTGGAACCCCACGCAGAACGTCAGGTGACGCAGTGCTCCAGCAGACACCTCGCACAAATAGAAAAAAGCCCAAATCAACAGTTGCGTAGATTGAGCATGCATCAGAACCAAGAACAAAAACGCAGATCCGCATTGTCCTTCAAGCATCACTGGACAAGTACACAGGTGCATGTCATATGATTAGCACCAGGTTTGTGTTGTTTTTGTTCCCCTGTTTTTGTAGAACCATCTTGTTAAGTGTGATCTCTCTGCTGAACGAGCCCAACACCTTCTCCCCGGCTAACGTGGACGCTTCCGTCATGTTCCGCAAATGGAGGGACAGCAAGGGAAAAGACAAGGAGTATGCTGAAATCATCCGGTACGCACACCTTCCGTTTGTTGGTGAACCATACATGCTGTTAAATGAAGCACATGTTTAAAACTCCAGGTTAGCATCCGTGTAGCTATCCACACTACTCTTGTAATATGATCTCATTTAAACAGCCTCATCTGAAGCTTTGGAATTTAATGTCAGTAGACCTACTTTATTGTATTACCTAACGCTATATTTGCTATATTTTCTAGTCAATTGTGAATTGTAATCTTTCCCTCCCTTGCAATGTTTCTATACTCTGAAGTCAGTGGACTGATTACCAAAGTCTTGTATACATATGCATATGTAAATACATATATATACACACACGTATGTAGACACACACCCACACACACACACACACGTATGCATATATATTCCAGATGGTTAACAGCAGTGTACTGTTGTAGGACAGTAGAGATATTTAAAAATGTAGTGAATTACACAAGGTTTCCATAGAAACAGGATGTTTTGGACAGAGGTTCTTGATCAGCTGTACAAAGAGGCTCTTTGCTTACACAGCTGATGAAGGACCTCTGTCCGAAACATCCTGTTTCTTTGGAAACCTTATAACTGACCTTGTATGTCTCTCTGACTGTAGGTTTAGAGTGGACTTGCATATTACACACACACACACACACACACACATTATCTAGACAGAACCTGTCCTCTTTCATTAAAAAGGCCAATAAAAACACCACAAATTAGTCAGTTGCCCTCTGAGCACATTTAACTGACCTTATATGTGTAGCAGGCTATAGGCCTAGAATGGACTAGGACTGTACCCCATACACCTGCATGTGTAGCGCACTGCAGTGGCTGTGATGCCTGTGCTGGCTGTGTTGTGTCACCTGAGTCCTCTTTGCCCCGCACTGCGTGCAGGAAGCAGGTGCTGTCCACCAAGGCAGACGCAGAGCGCGATGGTGTCAAGGTGCCCACCACGCTCGCCGAGTACTGCATCCAGACCAAGGTGCCTTCCCACGACAGCAGCTCCGACCTGCTCTATGATGACCTGTACGACGACGACATCGAGGAAGAAGAGGATGACGACGATGATGCAGAGGCTGGTGGGCCAGCCGGAGAGATGAGCGGAGACTGCTTCGGCGACGAGGAGGACTCCGGGAACGAGGAGTCTTGACCTCTTGACCTCCCAGCACTTTTGACCATGACGCCAAACCTTCCTGTCCTCCACCATCTTCCACTCATGTGTTCTGACTGCCTTAATGTATGCCCATGAGCTTCTGTTTTGATTGCCTGATCTTTCATTCTCTAATGCCTCTTGCCTTGAGTTATCTTCCTTCTGTATCTCCCATGTATTAAAGAGCTCTGTGTAAACCGTAACCCAGCTCTGAGAGCCCCAGTAAGGAATCACAGCAATTGGAATGAAAATGTTTAGTGCTGCAACAGATTTTTGAGTGAAAACAGCGCTGTAACCCTGTACATCTGTTATTTTCTTTGTAAGAAAACTCTAGGCAGTTTTCACTGATTCCTCACTAGGGTTTTCAGATAAGACTCGTAGTCCTCATATCAGAAAGCACAGATCTGTCCCCGTCACTCTGAACCCTCCCTCCCCCAGCTGCCTCGAAACCTCAGGGCTTTTGGATACTCTGCACCTCTCAGTCTGCCGTTGACGACACAGCAATTTCAAAGTGGGCTCTTGGCTTTGGTGGAGTTCATTTTTAGAATACATGATGGTTTTCAGGGAGGAATCGTTTTCTCCCTTTTGCTTTCTTGGCTTGGATAAGGGCACCAGCGTTCCCTGGCATCTTCTCTTCCAATGTCTCTCTGTCTTTTCTTTGAACTTTTTCTTTCCAGTCTTTGTAGCTTTTAAACACCCACTCAGCTCCCATGTCCTTTGACAACAGCAGATGATTTCTGTACAATGAATGATTCTGCCCCCCTGCCCGCCCGCATACCTCTTTTGTCTTCACATTTCAACAAACCAGGGCTTTAAGAGCTCTGCCCCCCCCTGCCCACCTGTGTATGATTCAGTCCTCTGCGCTTATATAGGTTACCAGGTAAGTATTTGCGACAGAAAGAGTTGGTCAAACGGACTGACTTTGGCAGTCCTGAAGGAAGGGGAAAAAAAGAAACTTGGAGACGGACAAAACTCCTTGCATGTAAGCTGTTGCGAGCTTCTCTTCGTTTTTACACCAAAAACACTTTTGGTGAGACATTTGAGCCATTAAATTGTTGATTTGGACTACATTGCAATGAAGGTGCTTTCTGGTGCTACTGCAGTATAAACTCAATCACAGCATCAACATGTACACCAGTATCAAAACTACTCTGCTACAGATTTATCATGAAGCCTTTACGTTTCTGTGTGTCCTTGACCCAGAAATTATGGTAAAAAGCATTACTCAGACTATGACTAAGTCCCTTTTTTGGCTCTGATTTTAGATTCCATGATGATGGTTGATAATATAACTGGGCTTCACTTTTCCACTTTTTTTTTCTTCACAATTTTGTTTTCCCCCCCCATCATTTTCCATTTTATATCACTGTTGACTTTGTTCCAGTTGTTTGGCTATGAACCTTTTTTGAGCTGTGGAGGTGTGGGGTTGTAGTCTGCCAAGGACACTTGACCCAGCAGCATTTGCTGATGAGCCCATTTATCCTCCACCTTGAGTTTGGCTTTGTCCCGCAGGACTCAGCAAGGCCTGCAGTGTTCAGCATGCACGCGTGTTTGTTTTAATGTGTTTTATATAAAGGTATCATTTATGAGTTCAGGCACAGGACTGTGCCCTTACTAACGGGCTAGGATTTTAATGCACATGGGGTCTCAGGTACACCCTTACTGTATCCTAGCAACGCAGCCAAGGACGCTGATCTGTGTTCCTGTCCGTAGTAGCCCTAAAGGAGAGATGTTCAAAACTAAAAATCAAGATGGACAGCAGATTGTGAGTTAGTTGGAGCTAATGAACAACCTTTGAACCCTCAACACGTTATCGGAATGACATCCAATAACAGGACTCTCATATTCACAGTGGAATGTTTTGACACTGGGAACAGAACGGAGCTGCTGGGTATGGACGGCACATAGATAAATAAACTATTAAAATTTCTAATGAAGGAGAAGATTCCTTCCTGCCAAGAGACTTGCGACATGCATGCTTGGCACATCAAATCATCTGAATGACTTCACATACCCCTTCTGTGACTCTGAACAGCTGTGGATTGTCCAGGAGGATATTCATCACGTCATGGGTGTTTTGGAAATTTTCACCACTGTTTTACGGCTCTCTTATACCACGCAACATGGACTTACAATTATTTACCAAGCCTTATGGTATTAAGATGGATGCTAAATGATTTCGTCATTGTTTGGCTTTAAGTTGGAGTTCCTTTTTATTGTAGTGCTGTAACAGACAGAATCACATTAAACAAATATCACTTAAGCAAGACAAATCACTGCAGAAAATCTAAATCTATCATTCCAGACTGCCCAGTGTGGTCATTTACAACTGCTTGTTTCATCACAATTCCTGTGTATGTATGGGAGAAACAGTATATGCTCCTTTGCTATTAAAAGCATTAGGCTACCCATTTAGAATTGATGTTGATTTCCATTGGATTAGTTTGCATCTCATCCTTGCATCATAAAAGTCTCATGACATTTACACAAGCAGAAACGAGACCATTAATTTATTTACCAACACAGAACTGAATTTGGGATCCTCTTTGTGATTGGTATAGTTACAGTATGTACAGTACATTTATAAGCTAAAATATGTTACATAAAGCATGATCTGGCTTGTTTTGTGTGTCTAAAAATGTAATTAGTATTATCCAGTAGAGGAAAGCCTCAGGATCCTTTAATTCATCAGTGATTAATAGATGAAACCAACAAATGAATGACAAGTCACTCTGACGTGTTATCTTGCTTTTCCATTACATTACTGCAATGATTACTATATCCATGCCCCGAATCTTTTCTCTGAGGCATATGAGAAACACGTTTTTTTTTTTTTTTAAATAACTTTAAACAATATTAGTCTGATACTGAAATAGGCGATTCCTTTCACATTACCCAAACAGGATGAATTCCTGCAGTTTCTTTCACATAACTGGATATGATGTTCTACAAAGGTGCCCATATGTTTGAGTACTCTTAATCAATAAGGACGTCCCAAGGTTTTGGCTGGCCAAAACTCCTAAACCACACAGAATATTCAGATTGCTGAGAGGTCAGGACAACCTAACGAGAGTTTAAGTGAGTTTTTTATTTCTCTGTTCCTGTTCGCTGCAATAAACAAACAATGGGCAATGATGACTGATAGTATAACATAAAAGTTTTACTCAATAAGGATGTCATCTTTCACATGTTAAAGAAGAGACTGTGAACCCCAGGAATCACGGTTTTCTTTCTCCTTTTTCCAGAAAGTGTTGTACGTCTTTAAGAGTGTCCTGTAGATCCCTGTATTTTGCAAGTCTACAAGCCTCTTCTAGCCTGGCCCAGCGGTAGTCTTGGTGCTCATTGGACAGGGTGACATTAGTGCTGGGATCCCGTAGCTCAGCAAGCCAGTAAAGAACCTCCTTTTCCTTTCCACGCACTTCATAATGTAGCCTGTGTAGAAAACCATCGACCATACGCAGGTGCTCTTTCTCTAAACCAGCTTCCTCCTGCGTCTCCCGCCACGCCGTGGTCAGGTCATCTTCTCCAGGATCGACGTGGCCTAAAGGACAAACAGACAGACAGACAACAGTAAGGCAACCACCCCATTGGCAGTACCTATAGCTTCTCCTAAACCAAGGATGTTCATTCACAGTCCTGCAGGGCTGAGGTCCAGCACCATCAGTTGATTTCCCTGTTGAAACACACCTAAAAACATGGGTAGTTGCTGCTGAGGTGGATCAGATGTTTTAGATCAGCGAAAGCATGCTTGACTCTAGTTCATCAGGACTGCAGTTGGGCACTGCTGGTGTAAAGAGACGCAGCTAAAAGAGAGTCTGAGGGTACCTTTTGGTGGAGTCCAGTGGTGTTCTCCATAGGAGGTCTGCAGGAGGAGATACTCAACGTCGCCAGGGGAACAATGTGCCAGGCGCCGGAATATTATAAATCCACACGCCCGCAACATCATTATCTGTAATTCAGAACTACTCATAACATAGCAGTTGAAAATGGCTGCATGCTTGCAACCCACCAGTTAATTAGATTTCTTATCTAGATTTCTCATCACATTTTTAGATCCACCAGCTGAAATTGGTTTGTAATTCTTGTTATTTTAGTGTGACAAACAAGATGTGTTCAAAGAAACTGTATCCTCAGAGTGTTTGCATTTTAATTGTCAGGAATCTTTTATCAAAGTTGAAATGGCACAAAAATGAGGCAAAATACAATCCATGATTCACTGTATGTTATTGTGAAACTACATTATAATTTTAAAAATAAAAAACAAAATTAAAACTGCATGTTTTACAGTAGAAAAGCTTTACATTTGGGTTTTAAAACCATCGATCACCTTCTGGTCAATATGAAAACATTAGTCCAACCAAACAGGGTAGGAATAGCAGGCTTAAACACTATTATTCAATTATTGGCGAACAGCGATTGCACATCGGCCGTATGTAATACAAACGCTCACTGAAAAGATTAAACCTAAAAGAGACGTTGGAAAGTCATTCTCTAATGACAGGCTGCAAGTGTCATAGACACCTGGTTCTAGGCTTGTCTAGAGAGGTTTTCTACAACACTTGTTTAGTAAATATGTACGTTAACACGTTAGCTGAAATATTCAGAAGGGGTTAACCATTCAGATCAATCGTCTGCAGACACCCCAACTTACTCAGCTTTAAATGTACAGGTTTAGGGAGTAGTGTTTTATGTTTCCGAATCAGTGTACAACTGGTAACCTTACTGATGCACATTTTGTAGGTAAGGTTAGCGTGCTAGCTAAGGTTAGCTAATATTACTCCTGAAAAATAACGGCGCTATAAGCGAGCTAGCTAGCAAATACATTATCGTCCAACCATTGTCTGTTTGTGACAGTGGAATGATTTTTCAAGCAAAACTGCCTAGCTTGCTACTTACATCAAATTATCTTTGCTGAATAAGATCTAAAACTCAAACAACCTGGTTAGTTATTCCATAGAAATTTCCTGTTTACAGTATTTCCGGTTTCTGACGTCAGATGCGCACTTCCGACGTTCACAAGTTTGATGAGACTGAGTCCGAATACTTATAAAATTATCCTTGCAGATGAATTCTGTAAAAATTCAGTTCTCCCCAAGACGACCGCAAGTAATCGAATAAAATGTATGTAAACAAAAACGTTGATTATATTTGTAAGGTTAGTAAATGTGAAGCACAAACAGATAGCAGTTAAATTCTCTGAAAGTGATGTACATGTTCTTTGAACGTAGCCTACCCGGATAGGAACTCCCTGTGTTAAAGCTAGATAAGGTCAGACACACTGATAAAGGTCAGATTTGTAGAGGCGTTAGGGTTAACCGCTCTTCTACGCGTAGCAGAGATAACCAGCCCCCAGTAAGACCTTAGGCTCGGCCTAAAGTCAGTAGTTCTGTGTGCAACAGGCTGTGGACGTATTGCTGGCTATTTAAAGGTAAAAAAAAAACATGTATATTGTATATTTTTAATAATATAATATATATTATCCTACATAGCATATACATTAAGTTGATCAACTTTTCGGGAGACTATTCCAGTAAACTCAAATAAAACTTGAAAATAGACAACGGAAGGGTTGGTCCGTACTATGTAATGGTGTGTTTTTAAAAGATTTCTTTCACTCAACAAACGCTCAAGTGCACGTTTGTGAACTTTTTTTTCAGTTATTCAGTTTTAGGATTCATAGTCTTGGTGTGGTTTAGGCTCACTCCACATGTCTTTTCTATGTCTTTTATTACGGTGTAACTAACTGTTCAGTTACCTGCGTGGTGGTTCACTAATAACCTTGGATGCGGTCCTCACATTATACAATCGTTTTCCTCAAGTAAAAATCTAGTAAAATACTGCATTCACTGACCTCAATATCCATTTATGTCTTCTCATTTCCAGTAGAACGAACGAACGAGTAAGTGAGTGAGTGAATGAATGAATGACCGAAACAAACTTATTTTTAAACAGCAATATTTAAAATTAACTGCTCTTAATTATTTATGCTAATTCGACGTCATGTTGTCCTTCATTGTTAGTGCTTAGAACGGCTGTTGACAGCCCTTAACGTAAACACTTAAAGGAAACTGCACTTCTGAGGAGAACTAAACAGTAGCACTAGAGAACTTAAATTGTATACGAAAAAAACTATGCATAGAAAAGTGTTCCTGAACAAAATAATCCTAACATACAACATTCTTCTCTGACCAGCTGACCCTCGGCGTACCATGGCCACAGAGAAAATGGGAGAATCGGTTAAATCCTTCTTTGTGGGAAAGGAGAAAGACCTCATTCAGGCCAAACGCACTAACATTACAGTCGGTGATAGGGACATACTGATCGTTCATCATCAAGGAATTTTCTATGCCATGGACCAGCACTGTTACCGTGAGTACCTTTTTTGGATTATGAATGGGATGTTACTCGCCGTTTTGTTCTACCTTATGTTTTAAGTCATTTTAACCAGTAGATGGAGACAAAGCTGCAGTTATTCCAATTTATTTGCCACGCCAATACTGAAGGTTTTATCAAGCACCTGGCAAGTTTAAAATCTCATTAAACGATAACTAGTCAGATGCTCAATTGCTTTTTAATAGGTAACACTTGGTGGTGGTGGGATTTATGAATCAGAACTGATTTTTTTAAGAAGCAGGACATGTCCTGATATGGTGATAGGATTTTCAAATTTGCATAAAGCCATGTTATTGGATATCTCTAGGATGGGCTGCTCTTAGCTCAAGAATCATGGATGTTGGACACCTCTAGCAGAGCGGTGCATTGTCTGGCTAGAAAAAGGCTGTGTAAATCAAACTATTACTCTGTTCATTTACTAATACAGCTGTTTCCAACAGATGCAGGTGGAGCTTTGTTAAATGGAGATATTGAGGTGAGCATTCTTAACTTATTTCACATTTCAAAACTAATCAAGGCAGGGTGACTGGTGGTAAAGATGGATTTTGCAAAATGAAATGAGTCATTTCAAATGGACCAAAGTTTAAATGGATCTGAGTGAATAAAGTCCAGGTTTAGTTGCCCACGGTGCTTTTTATATTGGCTTTTGTATTCATACCATCATGCAGTTTTTATTTATTTATTCCCCCCCCATAGGAAATCAACAGCAAGCTTTGCATTGTCTGTCCCAAACACAAGTACAAGATCAGCCTGACAGAGGGTGAAGGCCTTTACAAGGCTTCCAATCCCAGAGAGAAGATGCAGCTTCCACGGTGGTACTCCAAAGGCATAAAACAGAGAGTGCACAAGGTGACTGAGCAGGGCGGGGACGTCTTTGTGACGCTGTCCGAAATCCCCGGGTGGATTGAGTCAGACTATTATCAGACTGAAAAGGGCAGAGAAGAGCTGAAGAAAGAGCAGAATGAAGATACAGCAAATGGATCACGCTGCTAAGTGCCTGGCCCAGCATAGGAAAAGAGGCTTCACAAGGCCTTGGGAAACTAGACAGGCCTGTGCTACATACTAGTGGGGTTGTTGGTGAAACAGTACATGTGAAATTGGTATCGGATACAAAAAAAAAATTTTTGTTCTGTCGAATGCTGCACATTTAACTTTTGTATATGTCTTGAGTTATTTTGACAAGTACTCTCTACAGTTGCTTTCTTTTTGCAAAAGACAAACCTGCAACAGGGGATATCAGTCTTTCCAGCAGAAGAAGTGGAAACGGGCAGGAGGGTTGAATGACGGCTCATCCCAGTTGATTCTGAGTGAAAGTGGTGCAGCTGATTGTGATGTGACATGTCAAGTAGTTTCTTTTTTTAAGCGATGACTGTCTGTGGTGAGAAAAGGTCTACCAGTATCTTATTCTACAGTACCTGAAAGCCCAGACTTCAGATCACAGAAAAGGATCCTGTTCAATGTCTTCAATTATACATCCACTTTCTTGGTGCATAATTTTTTTTTAAACATGTTTTTCATATGTAAGCATGTTGCTCTTGCTATTCTATTAATAGCTTAAGTGTAGACTGCAACAACAAATCTGTTCTAGCTAAAGGTATTTAATAAACTACTTATGAAATAATTATCTTGGTGTTATTTGAGGAGATATTTCTGTTGACGAACCAAAGAAGCATTTCAAGGACACACCGGCACTTGATTTTGCTACGGTCTATTCACATCTAGCAGATATGAAGCAGAGATGAGAGATGAATTTGAAAGCTGTGTATGTCAAAATTTATTCATTAATCAGAATGCATCTACATCACGCATTGGGGCATGGGAAGGGTGACAAACTCTATTTGCAGCTCTAAGTTCAATTGCAAAATATCAAACAAATATAGTTTTCCTAAATGATCTATTTTGAAATATTTATTACTTTGTACACTGATTAATTGAGGTTGACAGCTGTACTGTGCACTGATCTACAGACTGCACATCTCATCTTTACACATGTAACCAGATCTGGAACACACCTGCATAGCGCCAGGGAAACTGTCACCAGTATAACTGGGCCAGTCTTCCCTGATCGTGTCATGCATGTCCAACCCCTGTACAATACGTGAGCTAAAACCAAACCATGAAAGATGCCTATTGATCATCTCAGGAAATTCAGTTAAATTTGCCAGTCTTGGTAATTTTAACTCTGTTGATGGATTTTATTTTTTTAATAGGTTGCAATAAAACTACCAGCTATTGCATCAATGTTCTAAAAACCTTTGCATGGGAGGGAAAATGTAGTCATTTAAAGGGTGGTTTAACATTATAAATAATAACTCATTCATAAAATCAATATGTGTGATCATCTATATCACGATATTCAGCATTTTAACAACACATTTGTTTATGCATTGTTATACTAAACAAGTAAAAAGCGAATGGAACTGTTCAGAACCTGGATAAACTCCAGTGGTTATGAATGTATCAATCTTGTTAACCAAGTGCAGAGCGATTAACAGCTTACAAACAAATGCACTGCCATTTTTTATTATTACCTTCTGGTACTTAAATAAGTTGAGAAATACTAAAATGACCATGCAATGTTGATGTCAACGTTGACTCAGCATACAGAGAGGAGGTGCAGCAGCCAACAGCCAACCCATCTCTGAATGTGGATCAAATAAAAGAAGAAGGTAGTTGACTTCCGGAAAGTCCAAGGGCATCACTCTCCAACCAATATCCATAGCCCCTCGTTGAAAAATGTTACAAGCACCAAGTTCCTTGATGTCCATTTAACGGAGAACCTCACCAGAACCCTCAATGCCAGCTCCAAAGCCAAGGAAGTCCAGCAGTGATTCTACTTCCTAAAAAGGCTCACCATGTTCTACAGAGAGCATTCTGAGCAGCTGCATTACCGCCTGGTTTGGAAATTGCTCCGTTTCAGACTGAAACACCCTGCAGAAAACAGTGAGGACTGATAAGACCGCTATTCGCTAACTGATAAGACCATCAGGGTCTCCATTCCGTCAAGGACATTTACAACACGCACTGCATCCACAAAGCAACCAGCACGGTGGATGATCCCATACACCCCTCACACAAACTCTCTCCTGCTGTCTGGGAGGAGGTACCAAAACATTTGTGCCCTGACAGACAGACTGGGCAACGTTTTTTTTGCCCCATGCAATCAGACTCCTCAAGTCCCAGAGACTGACAACAAATTCCATTTAACATTACTGTGTACTTAAATTAGTTTAGTGTTACCTCAGTGGTTACTGTATGATATAAGCATGTTTGTTAAAATATTTCAGATTGTAATATAATATCACATAATATCATATTGTTTACACTTATGTCCTTCTTTTGTGTTGCAGCAAGGTCCTGGAAGAATGTTACTCTGTTTCACTGTATACTTTTATATAGCTGTAATAACAATTAAAAAGCCTCTTGACTCTCTTGTCTTCTTGCTATTCTAACAAGAGGTTATAGTCCAGGAATGTGTGAATTAATTAGGCTGCTGACCAATAGTAGGTTTAATAGTGCATGATGTGCTTTCACTTTTCAACCTATTGGTGAATAATCATATGCACACTTTGCAAACCCTAATGGCTTGGCCTCTTTCTGTCTGTGGAGTGGCAGGGATTAATGTCCCAACCACCGACCATTTCTGTGAGGGGCATTTGAATGTGCAGAAAAAAGTCCAATCTCCTTCAAAGTCTATGCAGTAACCTACGAAGCTACAGATCCAATACTGTTTATTATCAGGGCTTCTACACCTGACATAAAAAAACAGAAAAAACAACTACACTCACCACACTCAGATGTTTGGGCAAACATGTCTGTAAACTACAGTTTAGTTGTATTTTTCCTGTACCAATTAGACATTGGTTATTAGCAACCACTAGATTAAGCATCTAAAAATAGAAGAAAAAAACAGTGATCTGCAGGTATAACCACAAATCCTAAAAGCTATAATTCCTCATCAAAGGAGTCACTGAACACTGAAATAGCTTTCATTATTTCACACCACATTCTGCTGCTTTCATATTTTAAGGCACAACCCGAACATGTTGCTTGTCAGTACTTTTCCATATGTGAAATAAATGGAGAAAATGGAGTGTCTGTGAAAAGAGGAAATGCTTTTGATATTAAGTCTGAAGGTCCTGCACACCAACAGCCCTAGCCTGAAAGGCAGAGCACACCAATCACTCCTGCATGACAACCCTAGCCTGAAAGCCACCATGTCTGTTTATTCAAGCTGTGCCTACAATTTCAATCCACATTATCAATGGGGGGATATCTACTGTAGCTAGAAAACCTGCAAACGATGGAAATTTCTTTTAGTTAACACTGTGAAGAATGCAGACTATGAAGGTATAATTATAATGGTTAAAAACAACTGCATGTCTAAGGGTGAAGACTGGTTCAGTGGTATCACTGTGCTGCTTCATGGCAGCTCCAAAAAGGTGATCAGGAGTAAGTTAGCAGTAGCCGATATCCCCTATTTACCTTATTCTTTAAAATTCTTTATAGTAGCTGATATCTCTTACTTACTTTATTCTTTAATTTTTTTTTATAGTAGCTGATATCTCCTATTTACTTTATTCTTTAAAATTCTTTATAGTAGCTGATATCTCCTATTTACTTTGTTATTTAAAATTCTTTATAGTAGCTGATATCTCCTATTTACTTTATTCTTTATAGTTCTTTATAGTAGCTGATATCTCCTATTTACTTTATTCTTTATAGTTCTTTATAGTAGCTGATAGCCCCTATTTACTTTAGTCTTTATAATTCTTTATAGTAGCTGATATTTCCTATTTACTTTATTCTTTATAATTCTTTATAGTAACTAATATGTCCTATTTAGTTCATTCTTCACAAACTGCATTCTGCAATTCCTTAAAAATCTCAGTACTGAAAAGGCTGTGGATTTAGTAGTAGGTAACAAATCCAAATCCTAATGTTTATCAATAAGGAGACATAAAACATTTTAACATAAAAATGTAAACATTTTAAGCGCGCACACCTTCAGATCAATGCTTAATTTGGTATTTGAAATTACTTCAGTTCAGCGTGTATGAATGTGAATCAAACATCACAATATATATGCAATTTGGTATGTACTCTATACTCAATAAATCATGTGCTTTCTAACCCATACAGACTCGCCATTAGTAAAAGACGAGGTTTACACTGTGCGTAAGAGATTTTTATAGGAAGTTTTCAGACGTAGGTTACTGAAGGCCAAGGAACACTCATTCACAGCCGGGACTGAAACTGCAAGGAAAGCTCATTGTAAAAAAAAAAAACCCACACACACACAGCTCACTGTAAAATAAATAAATAAATAAATAAATAAATAAACAGCTCACAAATGGCAAACACAAGTGAAATATACTTCCACATAACAAGTAATCACATGCATTTTAATTACTAACTCCCAGCATCTATCTTCCCCGTTTCTCTACCTCTCTATCTTCTCTCTACCTGTAGACAGATATATATAAAACGGTAACACTGTACACAGTTATTCACACTGCTGCCTAAAAACCTGCAAAAGTGGTCAATGTCCAAGCAGAGGTGTGATTACAGGCTCATTCAGGAGGTTAGCCGAGATTTCCCTCATCCAGGAGGTTAGCCGCGACTTCCCTCGCGTTTTTTAGGACTGTGTGACTCCCTCGTGTAGTTGTCATGGGCTTCTTAGTGCAGCGTGTCTAATATCCTGGCTTTTTTAACACAACTCATGGAGTTCAGTGTGATCGCATCTTTCCCGTGTAAGCCAGTGTGTCTTTTTTAAATAAGGCATTTATGTTTGTAGCAGTTGCCGTTAAGAAAATTTATTAAAGAGGCAAGAATAAAAAAAAAACAGGCTGAAATGTGTGGCTCGCGCTGGCGCTATCCTGTGTAAAGCACAACCCTGAGATTCAGGCAGCCGTAGATGTGTTGTAATAGTAGCCATGTCGTGCTGAGTCAGGAGCGCCAACTCAGACCGCGTCTACCAGGTCGCTGTTTGCTCGCTTTCCTTATTTCCTTTTGAATACACGCATACAAAAAAAAAACCTTTTACCGAAGAGCACTGTCCTGATTTTCGGTGACGTCAAGGATTTATGGCTCAAACAGTGGCACCAGTTCCGAAGAGACCGAGGCGTTGTATTTTTCATGTACTATTTTTTCTCGCCGACAACCAACTTGTTTCCTTTTTAGCGCAGTGCCAGGGGTACATAGTACGGGCTCACTTAATCTAGTCTGGATTGTGTGTTTACATGTTTGGCGTGCTCGCTGGAGCATTGCGCACCGGACAGTCTCCTAAAGCGATTGTTTAATGAATGAACAAAGGGCGAGAAAACGGGGTACGGAAGAAGGCGAAAGTCAATCGGCTTCACTCTTGTGGATTCATGGATTAATCTGCTCCGACCTTCATTGCGGAAAATCATCTCTTCGAAGACTAATGTGAAATTGGACTGCTTGGAGAACGTGCTCGCCAAGCTTTATCCGGAGAGCTGAGGTGACCATGTAAGTTGGTCAGCTTTTAAGAATCTGACGCTGAATATCCAGATAAATGACGAAAAAACATGACAGAGATCGTTTATACAATAATAATAATAACAATAATAGCAATAATAATACAAATAATAGTTGAAATGACACTAATGCATTAAAGCAGTCAGAACCAACTCTGTCAGTGTCATTCGTTCAATGACAAAATGTGATGCTATTGCCTCGCGCCATACATAGTTAATAAGACGAAAACATGAAGGCTATTTCTAACGGCATTCGTCGTAAACCATTTGGAATGGTCTGTGGCCTGCGCCTCATACCAGTGTATACCGTAGGCTATAGAAACTTCATGAACACTACATGACACGTAAGTTAACAAATGCAGTTCCTAACAGTAGTATCTGTGGTGTTCTCCATGCTGAAGGTCTATCCACATAGTGGCTCTGGGGAGTGAGTGTCCTGGAGGGGTGGGACCAGGAGAGGAAACTGCTGGGCCTGGGCAATTACAAGGAGGGCTTTTGTGGAGCTACCTGGGCCATGGAGCACGAGAGCTGGACCCCACCTCCACCACTCCCTCCAGACACCCCCTAAACCCGGCCTTTATGGAATACCAGTCTAGAGTGTTTGGAGATGTTAGAGTGATGGTGCGGGACTGCTCCAGCTGGGTGAGTGAGTTGAGCGAATGAGTGCATGAGTGAATGCATGTGTGAATGAATGAGTGCATGAGTGAATGCATGTGTGGATGAACGAGTGGGTGGAGGCTCAAGGGAGTGGACAATTAAGAGAAAATGAGTATGAACTGGATGAGTGCGTGTGAGAGTAAGTAAATATGGAGTATTTGGAGTAAATATGTACATTAAGGAGAGAGTGAGTAATTATAGAGATCACTGGTGTGGTGGGAGAGTGAGTTAATGAGTTAATACTATTGTGTACTATTGTGTATGTGTGAATGAGTAAATGACTGTGGATGAGTCAGTGAGTGAGTGATCAAATAAGCCTGGAATGGAGGTCTTCAAAAGTAGGATTATAGGGAATTAGGGGAATTTGGGAGAAGGTATCTACACAGAGTTCTGCGTTAGCTATAGACTTCAATGGTGTTGTGTGGATGCTGTCTTAAGCTCCTGTATCACTGCCTTCTCACTAATTTCCACCTTTCTCTCAGGATTTGTTGGACAGCGATTGGGCAAGTGTGCGGAATGTTCTGGAACAGGCCGATATCGTGGTCATTAAGTATTCAGTCAACGACAAGCTGGCCTTCCAGCAGGTGCGAAGTGGCTACGCCCCGCGGTTGCGGCCGCTCCTGCGCCACTGGGGCATGCCCGTCATCCTGGTAGCTGTGGGCGCACGGCTTAACGGTGAGAGATGAGCAGCACCTGCTAGGCGCCGTCTGTGGCGCTCGATCTGTAATCTCAGTTCTGTTTCTCTGTCATCGTCTGAACGCTGTGCTGTGCTCGCAAAGGCTGACGCGTAGGAAATGACACTGCAGTTTTACCCGATACGCTTTGCTTGAACATCAGCTGGTGGAGTTGCATCTGAGAGCCTGCTCACAAATGTTGCATATTTATCATTTGGTAATCTGTTTGTGCACTAAGGGTTAAAGGGTCATTAGGAATATGTGAGGTTGTTTATATTAATGGTGAGGTTTTAGACTAAAGTGGTTGTTTTTTTTTTAAAATAAGGTTTCTCTACTCTGGCTTAAATGTATCAGGTTAGTGTGCACAGTGCATTTTTTAGTTAAAGCACATAAATTCAGGAGCATGAACACACCTGGCACTGGCTGGATCTTAGTGTTAAAACGAGTTACTCATTAAATACCTTCAGTGAATTCTCTGAAATGTTACTAGATTCTAAGTTCAAGATAGCGTTTGACTGCATATGTTAGCCCTGTCTTTGTCAGCTGTTTGACTGACTGAGAGTGAGGAGGTTATGAAGTGAGGATTGAAACAATGTAAGTTCCACAGTCCAAGACAGTTGTGTATAATAATGCACAAACTGTGGGTGAGGGTTCTCACATGATCTCTTGGTTGTTTAATAAAGTAACTGCTATGATGGCAGACATGTTCACAGTCCAAAAGTCATCACATAGTATGTATGGACTCTGCCAAGCAAGAGGCATTTGTGAAGAGCGTGTTCTTTGCACATGTTCAGAGGTAAACATACACTCAGAGTCCTCTGCCTCAAACTTTCACTTGAATTAACCAAAGAGCAAAGTCTCGCTGTGTTCCCATCTGACCTTCAAATCCAGAATTTATCAAGACATTCTAAAATCCTGCAGTAATGGCGTTTGCCCCTGAGGGCAAACATATAATGGCTTTACTGTGCTGTGCAGGTTAGCGCCAGACATTTTTCTGTCTTATGTGGCATTGCCTGTGTGCTAAAGGTGGCCTGGTAGTGAATGCTGGGAGTAATGGGATAACTGCATTTCCTGTCGTCTGGGGCATCCAGAACAGTGCCTGAGCAGTGCATTCTCACACACACACACACACACACACACACACACTGGTCATTTCCTATTCGTCCTTCACTCTCTTTCCATTCTGACTTTTCCCAGTGCCCTCATGTTCCCTGTTTTCTTTTCCTTGGGTTCTCCTCTCCTTTGTTATTCCTGTCTCTGTTTGTCTTTCTGCTCCCTGTCTCTTTCTCTCTCCCTGTCTCACACATCATACACATATTTGTTAGCATTATAAAGTACAGTCATGATCATACCCTCCTTCCTTGTACATTTGGATGACATCCAGAATTCCAGACCTCCCGTGTGTCATCGTGAGCACTGACCTGCTGGCCTCCTTCAGTGTACACTATGTGTGAGCCAAATTTAGGATCTTGTGCTCGGCAAATGTCAGTTGACCTGCATGTCGAAAGAAAACAGTGTATCATCATCGGTGCTGTTTGCACGTGAGTTTCTGTGTCCGTGTCATAGCTTTGCCCCGCCCCCCTCTTACCCTCAGATGACGGGCCTCCGTGTACGTGCCCTCTGTGTGCGTCTGATTGGACCAGCTGTGTTCCCCATAGCGACGGTCTGCAGCTGTCCCGAGACCTGGGGGCCACTTACCTAGAGTTACCCTCACTCAACAACTTCTTCGTCGGTCGCTACTTTGGCAGCGTGGTATCGTTCACTCAGCAGCCAAAATATCTATTACACTTTAATAATTACAGCAAGGCGTTGTTTTTTTTAAATAGTAAATTGTATGCATGTTTGTGTGTATATGTGTACTGACACTTCATGTGTGATTTCATTTAGCTTGAATACTTCATGATTCAGTGTCTGAAGCAGAAAGCTAAAGAGAGACCTGACAAGAGGCGGGGACAAAGGTTTAATGAGCCCCGCCCTCCTCACTTGGACCAACCAGGTATCAATATGAAAATGCAAAAAAGATCTGTATATGATGCAACTCTTTAATGGTTGGGAATCTTTGCATGTGGGCATGTGAGATTTCAATATAAAAAGATCCTATCAGGCAGTTAATTATACTATATATAATTACCCAAAAAGCACTTTAAAGGCCACAGTATTAGATAATCTTTCCTGGAATGATTAATGCTACAAGACGAAGCCAGAAGTTTCCCATATTTCCCATATAGAAGTTTCCACATTTCCCGTAGTTTACTGATGCTGCTCCAGGATCTTTTTTACGGGATTGCAGTCCATTAAATTCCTGGAAAGCCCTTGTTGGCCAAACACGCACAGTAATAAAAAGTGACGTGTGGAGTCACAGCCGTGATTAACCAAAAACATCATTACATGTCGATGATGTATATTTGTATCAGGATTATTGTTTTAGTGCTTCCTCCTAATGGAAAATTCCCATTATTCTCAAATTCTTTCTGCTTTCACATCCTTCCCTTCCCACTTCCACCTTATTTCACCAAACGCCTTACATTTGCTACATCTTCCCCTGTCTGTCTTATCCTTCTCTCCTCCCCCCTTCACATTTCTATCCCTTTCTTTCTCTCTCTCCTTTCCCTTGCTTCACCCCCCCCCCCCCCACTCACCCCGATATCTGTCATCCCTGCTCGGTTTCTGCTCACGTGAAACTCGACCGCGTTTTACCACCCTCCCAGCGCGTTTGCCCCCGGTGCGAGTGGAGGAATCCAGCTTCTCTCAGGACCTCCAGTGGCTGCTGGAGCGAGGGGTGCAGTTCGCCGACGTGCTTTTCTATGCCGGTGACTCCGGGAAGGAGTTGGGCTGGGCGCACGCGGCCGTGCTGTGTGCTATCAGCCCGTACTTCAGACAGCTGCTGGCAGGCAGGCAGGCATGGGAGAGGCCCGTCTCCCGCTGCGCCTGCCGTGAGCGGGATGGGCCGCACTCCCTCCTCTCCACCTGGGACGGAGGCTTGGATGACCTGCCCCGGCCAGACGGGCACCTGCCCGGACGCCTGTCCAGGCTGGTGGTGAAGGACCCGCTGCTGTGTTTGTGCCTGTGGGAGACGCTGATGTTTCTCTACAGAGGTGAGCATGCACGGGTGCATTGTGTAGTATCCCAGCGGATGTTTTCAAGGGGAATATTAGCACTGGGTGAGACCTGGGGTAGGACTCTCTTCTGATTTGACTTGATTTTCTTCTACTGTTTAACACTTACAGAGCTGTGCTGTTATTTCATGGAGTCTATAAAGATGCTAATTATTTGGTAACCACATTAAACTCTGCTTACTCAAGAGTTAATTGTAAATCAAAATCAGGCAAATAAGCCTTATTAAAAGATGTATTATTTAGAGGTGCTTCTTCAGCTGTTCTTGGTGGTGAGTCATTTTCCTGCTAAATCACCCACTTTCAATCCGTTACAGTCATAGTAAAACTCTCTGGCACGTCTCCCTTATCTCACTGCTCGTGTGTTTGGATTATCCTTTGTGTTTGAATAGAGGCACTTTTGGTAGGAGTACTTTATCATTAACAGTGTGCACTATAAGGCTCAGGCTGTGTGTGTGTGTGAGCATGTGAATGTGTGTGTGTGTGAGCGTGTGTGTGTGTGTGTGTGCCTCACTTGCTTCTCACATGTGGCACACATGTGGTGCTCCTGCAGGCTTTTTTTTTGTAGGACCCTGGGGATGTCAAGCTGATTAGCATGGATAGCAGGAGCAGACACAAACATAAACTTACTGCAAAGATAGAAGAGGAGGGAGAGACAGAGAGAGACAGAGAGACGCTGAGACCTAGAAAGACAGTAAAGAAGAGTGAGGGGGGGGGTGAGAAAAGAGAGGGATGAAGGCTAGACGAGAGGCATCGAGGTGTCTCTACATGGGTTGTGTTGTGTCCGCAGATGTGTGGTGCTGAATGTATAATCGGGCTTCTGTGGTTATATTGTATGCATTTATGTGCAAAATAGCCTTTTGGTGGCTAGAAGGTTTCAGAGAATAAAAGTTTTAAATAAAATATTATTTGTTGTTGCTAGGCTGCACGTTTCATTGTTTAATGATTATGGATCAATCTGAATTGCAGTCAGACAGAGATTGAGATCCTGTTTTATGGCCAGAGGGGAACTGAATGAAGGTGATGGAAAATTTATCAGTGGTAGGACATGTATGGCTAAAACATCCGGACTCGTACCAATGAGACCATCGTGAGCTTACAGGGTTATTGCCCAACTCTTTATATGCCTTCCAACAAGGACAGTAATCCCATTAAGAAGAAATGGCACCCTGAAAGACACTGCGCATTCGGACAGGGAAGAGCTGTTCAGAGTATGCTGGGAAACCTAGATTTATGAACACAACAAGCCTATATGACTGTCAGGGGGGGATCTGGGATGAGGAAAGTGTTTCAGACAGGCTTGTCAATAACGGTGTTATCAGCGTGACATTGTGCCAGATAAACGTTTTTGCCTTTCTAATGAGCTCCACCCGTGTCCAGGGACAGCCAGTGAGGTCTGCTGTAACCAGCTCAAGTGGCATGAGGAGTATAATGAAGGTTTTGACGTGAGGTAATATGATGTCATTGAAGCTACGGCACACGTGATAAGTCCATCGGCTCTGGACACGTGTGCATGTACAGCCAGTATTCGAGGCTGAGACTTATCCCACAGTCATCTAGACAGTCTAGTCATGCACGATGGCTTGCCGTAATGTAAATGCATGTCAGTGCATCCGTCTGTGTGTGTGTGTGTGTGTGTGTGCTTGCATTTCCAATAGGAGCCTGGGAATGGGAGTATCTGGAGGAGGCTGTCGCTGAGAAACTGAAGAACCCTTTAGCCGTGGCCCAGCTGATGGACAGAATACGCTCGTTTGTGGGAAGGGAAAAGGTAGATGTGAGAGGAGCTCTTTTAGGACTTTAGGTTTACTAGCATGGACTCACCACACAAATCCCAGCACACCTGAACCACTCACAGCACAGTCCCATACGGTGCACGTCTGCTCCTGCAGTCCACAAATGCACGGCACATTTCTCATTTTGGTGATCAAAGGGGTGCTCACCAGCGCCCCCTGGGTGCCATTACTGCAGCCTTCAGCAAGGACTGTAATGATGCTGGCTTAGAAGCACCCTAGTACCCATCATTTTGTGCAATACAGGGCCAGTCAAAGTGGATAGTTTTGTGTCAAGAAGCCTAAGCACCCTGACAGAGAAGTAAATATTCAAATATGAGTTAAATGCATTTCTCAGCCAATTTATTATTAGCTGTTAAGCATTTTTGTTGAGTAATTAAAAACTTTTGATAATAATTTCAGGTCATTGCCAGGTTTTTAATGCATGCACTCAGTGGTGCTCCATGAAGAACCAGGTCAATCTGAACATTTGAACGGCATACAAGAAGTAATTCTGTATTTCTGAGAAATAATGAACCAAACAACAAAAACAGATTACAGGAATTTATTAAGTGAATAGCAGCAGTTGTTTTTATATATTGTTTGTTCCATCAGCAGCATTAGACAGGTGTGTAAAATAACTGGGAAAATACAGCCCAGGAACAATTGTTAGGCTCTTGTGAAAATGCAACAATCTTGCTGAAAGTGTGTATAACCTGTGGAAATTAATGAATGAAATTAATATTGAAATTAAGTTTCATGGGCAAAACCCTGTTTGCCTATTTGTCAGCAATGGAAAATAGTATATCACTTTATGCATTTTTTCAAATCTACCAAGGTATGAGTTGCAGTTTTAGTCATTCAGAAAACTGCTTATTTTACAGCTATAAGAGATTTGTCAAGCTTGTGGATCCTGACTGTAGAAGATGACCATATGGTAATCTAAAGCCTCTCAGAAGAACCTTTATTCAAAGACACCTCAAAATGAATGAAAGCAAATGGAGGGGTTTTCTCAAATGGTCCACTCATGCCTGAGAAGTTCTCTTCTGGTGGCAAATCCTTGAAAAGCATTAAAAATAATTTAAGCAAAGGAAATTATGGGGATCTGACCTGGAAAAAAGCAGTTGAGAACCCTGAATAACTAGTACAAATGTACTGAAGCTAGGCTGAATTTAAACTGTGGGCATTTATTGGGCCCCAAGGACTGGGTTTCGAAGCACTTCTCTGGTGAAGCTGTTAAAAACTCTCCTGTGTTGATAATTGTTTATAATACAGGTGCAGGGTGAGTACACGTATAGTGCTTACACAGTTTGTGGTTAGGTTGATTTGCAGTTGCTTAATCACTTATGAAGCAGGAAGTGAAATGTGCACTCACCTTGCAGTGGAGCTGTTAAGATTAATTAGAGCTCCTGAAGTCAGCTGATAATTGGCTGCGGTGTTTTCTCATGTGTGCAGGGCACCAGGGACACGCCCACTAGCCGCTCCCAGCAAGGTCCTCAAACACTCAGCAACATCTTCAATTCTCCTCTCTACTCTGATGTGATTTTCATGGTCCAAGGCAGGTCTTTTTGTGTTATTCTGTGTATACATGTGTACAAAAAGCTTGCTGTGTGTCAGATCTGTCATGAAGAGAGCCTGCTCAGAGGAGGCATGCGCTTCTCAATAAGAGCGTGGTGCGCTGTAGCCAGGCGTGGACATGCGGGACAGTGTGGACGTTAAAGAGGACGTCTGCGGGTTCGATTTCAGGCAGCGTCCTGCCCGCACACAGAGCTGTCCTCGTAGCCCGCTGCGATGTCATGGCCGCCATGTTCAGCGGGAAGTACGCCGAGGCCCGGAGCAGAGTGGTGCCCATCCACGGAGTCTCCTCCGACGCTTTCCTGGCGTTCCTCGAGTACCTCTACACTGACACCTGCTGCCCAGGTGAGGCTGCTGCAAAGAGTTCAACAGAGACAGGCTTGGAAGATCCAAGAGATCACGTCTCCAAAAAGTCAGCTTAGTCCCAACTTTTCATCTTTATTTGGGGGCCTTATCTGAACCTACATCTTCAGATTGACGTAGAAACAAAAGATTCATCTTGTCACGTTACACCACTTGTCCCATCTTTTGATGTATTTGATGGATGCTCTACACCTAGAAGAATGGCGACCACTAACAGATGAATATGACATGCAGTGTGACAGAGGTTGACTGATGAGCAAGAAAACAGGACTTGGAGATGACTGACAGCCGGTTGTGTGTGTGTGTGTGTGTGTGTGTGTTTACGTATGCACATATGTGTGTTTAGCCAGTGTGTTACAGGCTATGGCCATACTGGTGTGTGCCGAGATGTACCAGGTGAAGCGCCTGCAGCACCTCTGTGAGGTGTGCGTGTGCGCGTACCTGCAGAGCATGCCCAGCCGAGAGCTGGCCTCCACCAGCATCAGTGTTATCCGCTTACTGCGAAGAGCAAAGGTGAGCCAGGCTCTGCTCCAGGGCACGTCTCTCGTAATAAACGACTGCCACACGCACACCGTTGGCTGCTCAGCACCACTGCACCTGCTCACAGTCCGACGCTTTGATATACGGAAGGCTGGCCACAGGCTTTATTGACTTCCCTTACCACTTCACTTTTACGTAACTGTGAGCAGTGAGCATTAAAGCTAAACATACTGGGCTGATGTAAACACTACACAAAATTTATGACGGGTTACACTGTGCTTCTTTCAGTGCCAGCACAGATTAGGTTTTGTAATCAACAGGACGCTTGTCTTTGTAAATAATAAGTTTGGATTTATCTCTGTGCAGTGCCACAACGCTGACCAACTGTATGTCTGGCTTCTTCACTTCATTGCCAATAACTATCTCATCTTCAGCCACAAGCCGGACTTCCTGGAGCTATCAGGTGAGTGGTTTGGGAGGCAATCTGGAAGGGACAATTCTAGTTCTTTACAGCAAATGCTATTGTTAAAAACTTAAAAAAAAAAAAACTGACCAAAAGCCCTCTTTGCTGCCTAACAGCTGTTACAATACGCAAATCAGCACAAGCTCATTAGAACACAGCCTTTTGGGGGACAAGACATTTCTAGTACAATTTAGGCTGCAGGAAATCCTGCTGGGTGAGCATATTAACACACCACAATGCAATATCTCCAGCTCTTGCTTCTGTGACAGATTTCAAGCTGTTCTACTCGATACATACATTGCAGAATTTATTTTAAATGGCTGCTTATAAGCAAGCAAGCAAGCAAATAAATAAATAAATAATACAAGGAATGGAAACAGATTCCAGTTTATTTAAAAAAAGGAGAATATGCAAACAGCAGCTGAGGCAGATACAGCGAGATGGACGGGTCTGATCTTCATATGGAGACATACATTTGTGATATACATTAAAGTCAGTTTTACATTATCGTGGTAATACTTCTTTAAGTGATTAATGTACATGCATAAAGAACATGAAGAGGAATAGCACTGCTCATATAGGCGTTTGGGCGGGGGGTGTTGCCATGGTTTCTGCATGGTCATCATGGTACCGTTGAGAAGAGGAGGAGCGGGAACAGGTGGAGCATCTGCGCTGGCCGTCCCGGGGCTACCTGCAGGAGCTCAGCGAGTACCAGCGGCGCCGACGGCAACTGCGGAAGTCACGCTGCAGCATCATGTGACTGCCTCCCCCCCTCTGGTGACCATGGGACTGGAATGAGGCTGTATAGACAGACGGGGTGGGGGGGAGGAGATATCAACAAAAACACATAAAACACCCAGAGACTGTCGCTCTGCACGACCTACGCAGGGGGAGCTGAAGACTTCTGATGGACTGCACCTGTATGGACCTCGACCTTTGACCCTGTGATGTCATGGCATCATGTGCTTTCAGAGACCTGGAGCAGACACTGTGGCTGTGAACACACCAGAGCTTCTAATGGTGCCCAATGAGCATCGCTGGCTTTACGTAGACGGAAATAAACTGTGACTCCAAATGGGATCTGCTGACTACAATAACTGTGTAACCGCAGAATGAGTGCACTTGGTTGAAATCCTATTCAGAAAGTGTGGTCACATAAATCACTCAAAGCTGGTATAATCCCCAGTGGTAAACAGGGTAGGGTCAAACTCATACTCTATATAGATTTATATTTCATTATCATTGTCTACCATGGTCTTTCATGGTGAAATTTCTTTAATCTGTGATTACACTTGCAAAATGACTTGAATAACACCTCAAATGTTTTGGGTTTTTTTTCTCATGAGATCATAATTTTATGGCGATGCAACTATTTTTGTAACACATACGTCAAGATTTTTATTTGGGGAGGGCGGGATATGTAGAGAGTATGCATCCAGCATGTGGATATAGTTTAGTCAGTGTGTTGGACTTAGAGCCTGTTCTTTGGCTGTCTGTAGTCTAGTGCTGTTCTGTTGAGTTTCACCTCATGCTGAATAAAGACATTTTAGAAGGATCCCATAGTAAGCTGCGTCCAGAGACTCGGTGCTTAACCAAAATACAGCGAGATCAAGGAGCTCTTTTAGACCGAGAGCAAGGCTTCCTGCGGTACGAAGCAAGGCCCAGTCCATTTCTCATCTTCACCCCTACCTCTTGTTTGCGAGTGAAAGTGGTTCATACTTTCACCTACAAAATAAGACAACACTTCAAGTACCCGATACGCCATCAGCCGTAGTCAATGGCTTTTAGGTAAACAGACTCGACCCTTTTTGGCCAAACGTTTCCACTGTACCAAATTCGATGGGACACAGGACTGGGCTAGATATTAGATTTCGTATTTACAATTCTGCTATGTCCGATTTACCTCACATCTTGTCACTCTAGTGCTCCAATCTTCCGCAACATGTCCTCCAGTTCGCCCTTTCTATCAAGATCGGCCACGTCACTGCCTCCTCCGATACAATTTTCACCAACAAACACGCGCGGCACCTGCAAACCACACGAACGACACGTGTTGTCCGTTTAAAACAATACATCCTATAATACGAGCGAAACTTTAAAATTGATAATTTTTTTAAACTTATAGGAGCTAAACTTTTATAACGGTGACACCACATTCTGCTGTTACGGGAAACCACATGACTAACAACTGACTTACCGCAACGTTAGAAACTCGGAGAAATTTGCTAGATTTTATGTAAAGTTAAAATTAGAAATCGTTTTTTATTACTCTTGACATTTAATTTGTGTCATTATAGAACAGGAAAGCGGAAACGAATTCAGCCACGAAAAATCTGCACCGCAATACTTACAGTTCGAGCGCCTGTAATCTGTTGCAAATAGTCCTGTATGCTGCCCATATCGTCCCGTGGACTTATGTCGACGAACTCCAAGTGTCCAGCTTTGAACGTGTACTTTGACAGTACATCTTTGGCCATTACGCAGTAAGGACACGTCGGCTTCAAAAACACCACAACTTTGTTTCCTTTTATTTGCGCCTTCACAAAATCCTGAGCCATTGTAATATGGTGCTTGGCGCTTAAGTTAAAAGAGACTGTCGACAACAGCAAGTCAACAAAAGGACTTCCGCGTACCACACGGAAGCCCTAAGAGGAGCCCTATCGGCACTTTGTGTTTTCTTATAGCGCCACACCAAAGACGGTATATTGCGGCAGTTTGTCTTCGGACGTCCACACTTGCGAGTGTACAGTATTTGTGTGCTGTCCGGCAAATTATCTAAGTACTGGAAGAATAGATTGCGGTAAACGTGTACTTTATGTAGGCTACTCTTTCTTTAATAGCACATCGAGATAAAGGCAAAATTTTATATGCATCAGATATACAGTTGCCAGAGTTCCTTTGTTTTATGCAAATACATATTTGTGAATATTTGGATTTAATACCAGCAAAAGAGCCACGCATTAAAGGAGTTCTGCGACCATGTTTACGTTTGTGTATGCTGGGGTTTAGTAGACCTTATAGTATTCACATTATTTCTCAAGCTTGTGCACTTTTCAGCAATGAGTAGTGTATATTAACTAATAGCAGACACACTGACTGGCCATTCTAAGCAGACTCTGCCCTCACTAGTGTGGGTCAGACCTCCTAAAAAATGTTAAAGATGCCATTTTGTTCCTGTGAACATGAACCTGTACTTAAAAAAATGCAGGAAGATATTAAGAACGAACATCCATCACTTCAGCATCAGTTTAACCAGATAACATTTCACCATGCCAATTTATTGCATTTAGGGAATTACAAATACATTTACACATGAACTACAAAGTAGTCTGGCTCATCAGATCAGAGAATAGTGATAGAATAACGAAGACAAAATCTGTGGTTGAATATTAATTTTCCTTTTAAAAGATGACTAGAGCATGTAGCTATTTGCACTGATCTAGGACATCCTCAGCTTTACAGCTCGCTGGCCAGTGCACAAAAAACCGAGTGTCAGTGCCTGAACAGGCTGGTTAAAACCGGTGGTCCAAATGGTCCCGTTTTTACCCCCTAGCTTCTGAGCTTTCCATGGTTGGATCATGTTGCATGCAATAATGGAAAACACCAACGGTTCATATCAGAGAGCACAGTAGCGTAGCACCTTACACACTCACCATTACAGGATCCTCATATATTGGCGTCATGCGCTTCAGAACAAAATGCTGGAAGTCATTAAAATACTGGGGAGTTCACGTTTTAGGCTACAATTAGCACAAAACACAGCCAATCCCCATGACATTTATTTTAAAAACTGCTTTCGTGGCCCAAGTCATTCATGCCTCCCCAGCTCTTTTCTGTAGAGTTGCAGTATAAATTTTACCAAAGCCTTGTGCCGATATGGTATGATTTAAAATTTTTTAAAAAGTACACCGATGAAGCCATTAAGATGTAAACAAAGAAAAGGTCAAGAAAACTCAGATGCATAAATATTTAATCAAGTTCACATTTTATTGAACTGATGTAATGCATTTTTCAGGTGAGCAAGTTGAAATCTCTAACAATCTGAATAAACTCCATCACACTGCTAAATCAAAAGATGACCATACAGAGTTATTTACTTGCATGTTTCCTGTCTGATGCACATCTCAGTTACCTCTAAATATTCCTCAGACAGGAAGTGTTGAAGGCATTGACCTAGGACAGACAAGCCTAACTGCCAGAATTTCTGTATGAATGTAATTTTTCTGTGGATGTACTGCGAATATCCAGCCTCCCTAATCAAATACTGTGCAGTTGCCAAGTTCATTGAAGCAACCGTCAATCTCACAGCTCTCAAATGTCAACAATTAGAGAGATGCAGTCTCCACACAAGCTGCATCGATGCAGGGAGAGAAGAGGGGGTGGAGAGGGGTGTGTGTGTGTGTGTGGAGAGAGAACACACTGCTAAACCCCACCAATTAACCATCTTATGCACTGGCTGGGCCATCCATCCCCACTTTTGGGACAGAAATTTAACAATCCTGGTTTAAAAAAAAAAGAGAAAAAAACAAAAACACCCACCTCTAAATCATTTTTTACAGAGTCAGGCTTAGGTAGCATTAATCCCCAAGGAAAGGTTTGCAGCTCATGTGGTGAGCACTGGCATAGACTTTCGAATCAAAGAGACGCGCAAATACTGATTTATTAATCTGTGGGATGTTTTAAAACGACCAACTTATCCATGATTCAAACCACACAATATGTGGTTTAGGATACCCCATGGGTCTTAAAAAAAAAAAAAAAAAAAAAAAAAAACTAAACAAAATTAAAAAGTGGGCTAGTTGTGATTCTCAGTAGACAAGACTGTTGACCAGTCTCACCCATACAGCTTCATTCACTTCTACGCATGATCTGCTTCTTCCACAAGCAATAGTGCAAGAGATGGAGTGGAGATGATGCTCAAACAGGACAAGAGACGGAGTGGAGATGACAGACAGGACAAGGGAAAACCACTCCCATCTCCAGTAAGACTTTGAACATGTCTGCAGTGACCAGATATTCAAAAATGACCAGAGAGCAATGCAAAGACGCACACACACACCCCCTCTTCTGGACCACATCCCCAACCCCACCCTTACAGCCTGGTCTTCAATGGAAAAAAAAAAAAAAAATTAATACAGGCAGCGTGATCTTAAAATGTTAGTTTTTAACCAAGGATGCTATTTTAGTCTTGTCTGACAAACATGCTTAACCAATAGATGTGGTTTTTACTCCAAATCAATACAATGACTTTTTTGGCAAAGCATTCCAACAGGTTTTGTAAACGTGTTTTCCTTAAATTTTAAGAATGTTTACTACCATGAAAATAAAGTCTTGCGTACATTTGATCGCTTCCTTTCAAGCCATAACTTTATCCATTTCAAAAGTAAAGCAATTCTTTCATTTAAAAATTAATAAAATTAATTTCATAGATATATTATAATGCATAAATAACTCTGATCCAAATGTATTTGAAACTTGAG
Organism: Sternarchorhynchus goeldii; assembly: GCA_028565775.1. NCBI lineage: Eukaryota > Metazoa > Chordata > Actinopteri > Gymnotiformes > Apteronotidae > Sternarchorhynchus > Sternarchorhynchus goeldii. Next base: position 22,598,709 of record JAOXYF010000003.1, read on the forward strand.
ACAACTATGAGAAATCCATTCAAAATAATACAGGTCTGTCTCAGGTAATTCAATTCTTTTTTAATATAATATTATTAATCACCAATGTTTGCATGGTGCTGTGGAGAGAAAGACAACTCTAGCCATCCTCCTCAAAACACTAAGAACATGGAACATTAGCCAGGTTGATCCGGAGTGCTCTGGCAGTTCATAGAATGACTGTAGCAGCTTTTTTTGTTGTTGTTTTTCTTGTTTTCCCCCCCCATTTCTAACCCCCTCCCACCTCCCCACTTCTATGTATATACCCACCCACTCCAGCTCAATTACCCCCATACCCCCCCTGCCAAAAGAACCCCAATCATTACAGGACACCTGTCCCACACTACCTCAAAAACACTCACTCGCAATCCCTCACTGTATTGCTTTCTTCTAACAAAAGTGCATACACACACGATGAAGCACACGGGTCTCCTACAGGCATGCCCCAGACCTTTCGCTAGGTCCGATTCGTTTTCCCGCCGGTGCCCTCGGGAGCTGGTCGGACTCCACGTCGCCATGTGTAAACCAACACGTTAAGGCACCATTTGCACGGTGAGCAAGAATACTGCTGCAGGGGTCTTGGGAGGAAGGGAATCTCACGACTCCTGGATCCACACGTCCCATTCTTTAATACACTGGGCTCAGGCTCCCCTGTGCAAAAGACTTCAGGAAGTCAAATACATATGGTAAGACCCCCAGTATTGCATTGCATCCAGAAAAGAAGAAATTAACCCTTCCATCATCTTTGGACTCACTTACTTCTCTTACTTTTGTTCAAAATAAATAGATCTTCCTTGTTTTTTTTCTTTTAAATACATGTAGCTATATATATTTTTTTCTTTGCTCTGAAAATTGTTTAATTCTTTTTTGTCTTTTTAAAGTTCTTCAAAGAAGATGAAAGAAAAAAAAATAAAGAAAAAAAATAAAAAGCCTGTAGCCCAAGCGTTATTCCCCTAGACATGCACGACATCACTAGCACGAAGAGTGTCTTTCTTCTCTTGAACAGCAGAGGCAGTGGTCAGGAGGAACGACGCTTCAGCAAAGTGACGAGAAAAGATGGGGAGATGGGAAGAAAGAGTCTAGGAATGAAATGTAGACTTGTAAAACATGGTGAACAGGGAATGGGTTGTAGGGGACCATGTTGGGAGAACACGCGCACACACACAGACAGAGACACGCACACACACAGACAGAGACACGCACACACACAGACAGAGACACGCACACACAC
>JAOXYF010000003.1:22604317-22619875 GCA_028565775.1 Sternarchorhynchus goeldii
GTCTTGCTGCTCTAGCGCCACCAGTCTTGCTGCTCTAGCGCCACCAGTCTTGCTGCTCTAGCGCCACCAGTCTTGCTGCTCTAGCGCCACCAGTCTTGCTTTCGTTCAAGCTGCAGGAATGAATGATTCTGCTCCACAACTTTCATAGCTGGCTACAGATCAGCACTAAATCCTCCCTTGATACGGAAGTTTATGAAGCATTCTCAAACCCAGAAAGAACCCAGGACAGAGAGCATTTGGGATTCAGGCCTCCCTCTCCGTTTCTCTTTGATCACATGCCGCTTTCTGCCAGCTCGCGTCTCCTCCACCCACCCAATCCCCCGCCACTCGTCTTTCATCTCTGCTCTTTGCTTTCGTGGCCTTTTCTTATTCTCACCCATCACCTTCTGCTTGCCGTGCTGCCGCAGGTCTCACCTGTTGCAATGTGCTGCCGAGCGAGTTGCGGTCCTTCTGACTGATCCCGTCCCGCTGCAGTCTGGCCAAGACTTCCAGCTTCTTGTAGGAGCGCAGCGCCAGCAGGTGGACCACTCGGTCCCTGTATGGCCGCTGGGACACCGGGTTGTTGGAAAGGCACTTGCGGATGGTGTTGGCTGGGTTCATGGGGGTGGAGCGCTTCCGCTCCGGAACTGGGTCAGGGGCTGAGGGGGCTGGCTTTCGGATCTGGACCTTTTTACCTGCGGTTTTGTTCAAAAAGAAGAACAGACTAAGAACAGCAACCACAGAGGAGGAGGAGGAGGAGAAAAATAAACAAAGAAACCAATGCAGCTTGGCACAGGGAGAAGGGATGATGGTGTGACCACAGCTGAGAGCTGCTAGGGCTTTCAAAGAGAAGCCCAACACAAAGACAAGTCTCCTGGGATTTTGAGGGTTTAATCCCCCCCCCCTCCCAATTTTTGGGGATTGATCTTTCCAAAAAACTTTTTTACTTTTTTAAAAATTAGTGTCACTCACCCCCCCCCCACCCCTTTCCCCAAGATTGAGCAGTCATAAGAGATGCAAGCCAATACCTGTGTGCAAACGGCTGCTCATACACGCAGACACACAATTAGATCAATCTCTTACGTCAGCTTCCAACACACATTGTCTACGGCATACGAAACCTGCCCACAGACCTCCGAGTGGCACCACTCTGAACTCCAAAGAGTCAGAGAGCTGGAAGGTTGAGGCATTCTGATGCACAAACGCAGAGGCTGCGCTGAAAATGCCAAGCAGTAGGGTGTGGTGAGAGGAGTCTGAGAGGGATGCCCTGGGGCCAGCTGCTGCACGCCCCGATCTGGCTCTCGCTTTCTCACTCCATGCAAATGCCTCCCCCCTGCAGCACACTCACACACCCCAACGTGGCGAAACTGGCTCTTAGTTTACGGAAAAGCACCCTGCTGTGGTTAGAAGTGCAGGGTGTCCCCTGAGGGTTAGCAGTGAGTGGTGGGGGCTCCTACCGAGAAAACGTTGGGAAGAAATGAGTTCAATCACCATTCTGGGTTTCACAAAAAAAAAAAAAAAAAAGCTCCTCTGGCAAGGACTTCACGTTGTAGTAAAAGACCTTTGCTACATAGTGAGATCCAGAGTGGTTCAAACACCACTTTGGATCATTTCCTGAGCTTCTGATAAAAGGAAACCCATTTACTTCACCTTAGATGCTACGGTAAGCAGAAAGGAAAGGAAACAAACAAATGAATGCAGAAATGGCTGGTTTCATCATTTCTAAAACAGGTGTCTGTGCTCTGTGGGTGATGATGCAACATCCGTTTTTACACGCAACAAGGCTTGGTTGTTATGTGGGGTGTGGCACTGTTCCGTCACCAGATAGCGGTTGGCAATCCATAAAACATGGATGTCATGCAAGGTGTTGGACTAACCCAAACCAGATTAGCTAGAGTAAGTTTTTCTCCTGCCCTATTGCACAATTACTTCCTGGCAACTGGGTTTTCTGCGTGGGGCTCTGCATGCACTGTGCAGATAAAGAGCACTTGCATGAGGACCAGCAGAGGTCCCTACCTGTGACCTGGCCCCCGGGTTTGATGACCTTTGTGGCTCTCTTGCGCGTATCCTCTTCAGCCTGCGTCATGCGCTCTCTGGTCACCTGGTAGGAGTCGTTGGTGGCACACACTGTGATTTTGTCCTGAATCGTCCCCAGAGAGGACACCTGGGCGAGCCCAGAGCTGGTGGCGGAAGATGGATGCTTGTGAAATCGAATGCTTATAACAAGCCAGAAATTTGACTGCGCTTTCTAGCTTCGGTGACAGAAGGGACAGCTTTTACCTGGACACATATTGGTGGATGCATTCAAAACTTCCCTGAGGATTGTCCTTGCCAACATTGGACAAGTAAAAATCAAAGGTATGAGACCCATCGAAGACATCCGTCTTTGGAATCTTAATGCGCTACATAAAACACACACACACACACACACACACACACACACACACACGCATAAACACCACTGATGAAATAAACCTTTAACTACTGAGGAATTAAAGTGAATGTTAACCCTAACCCATATTGTAATTTCCCCCCTTCAGTGCCTGCATCACCCTCAACCAACTACAAACTTCGGCTGTGGTATTACATATTTTGCCCCCCCCGAAGCTTTTTTGGAAAAAGACCCCTATACAGCAATTATTATACAGGCTATAGATGACATGCCTTGCAATGCATTAAACCAGCTTTTAATGTAAAATGGCATGAAACCCAAAATAATTTACATTTGCACCACATTCACAAAAGTACCCACAGAACTGCTACCTGGAAGCCTTGCAGCCCACAAAAAAAATGTGATCTTTAAGAGAGCTCATTGGCGTATTGCAGTCTTCTGCCATATTAGTGCTACAAAGGTTAACATTGTGGTGATGATTACCCAGGAGGCTTTTGTGTAGCCCTGGCACTCACACAGGAGCTCAGGGCAGGCAGATCTTTTAAGCTGTTACGGGTGAGAGACATGCGGAGTGTGATCCCAGGGCAGCATTAATAGAACCGCAGGGCAGCATTAATAGCCTCAGCAGAGCTAAACTCTGGTATGGTACACAGAGGTCAGAGGTCAACCAGCCATTTTTACAGAGGAACAGCGAGAGTTGACAAACCTCAGGACAGACCCTTAAACCAAAAGCACTCTACTCCACGCCATGACAAACTTAATTTTTCTTGGTTACATTTTCCTAAAACCTGTGTGCAACGTCACTGAGATAAAAGGGCATTTAAAGGAGACAGACAGCTGTGGCTTTAAGGTCAAAATGGAAGACACCATATAGGTAGAAATCATTCACCTACCCCTTGAAGTCCTTGGAAATGAATTGTTGGCTGCGAGGATGGTGCATTCTAGGGGAGAAACAAAGAACACAGAGGCACAAACACTTAGGCCAGACATACCCTGTTGGCTGTACAAATGACATCACTCAGATAGGAATCTTCACACTGGCCCATCCTTGAGCTGCTTGGCCAGCTTGCCACAAAACGTGTTTGTTGGTTTAAAAGACAATTAAAAATATAATAACATGTTTAAACACCCATAAACCTTAACAGATTTCAAAGTGATAAAGTCTGGTTCTACTTTAAACACTTTAAAGTAAAAGTGACACCCTTCATATGTGAAATCTCTTAAATTTCATGCCAGCTGCATCAGTCTTGATGCTCATGATCAACACTGAGGACTGAAACACATTCATGCCAAATCAAAGCCACAAACTCCATGCAGATAAGAGTGAAAATGTGCAACCTCATCACGCTAACCAACGTTAGCCATGTAAAAGTCGCGATCAGATAACTCGCTCTGGAGGGCTGCAGCTGCTGCCTTGCAGGCCTGATCATTCGAAGCCTTCTGAAACAGCAGCGCTCATTAGCCGCCGCATATCTGACGGGGTGCTAAATATACAAATGGGACGAGCTTCGGCTCACGGAGAGCAAACGGAGGCATGACTCCTTTTGCGTGTTACCGTGATAGTTTAACATGTTTGATTAGATGATCGAACACTGCACACGTGAGCAGCAGGAACATATAGGAATATTATTTGAAGTGGGCCATGAGAAGAAAAACAAAAGCAAGCAAAAGCCAGAAGCATTGAATGAAATAGTTTGCATTACCTTTATATTATTGTATTTACATGAGTACCAGTTATTAGTACGCTTTATGCTTGCCTGTGCAGCCAAACTATAAGAATCATGAGTAGCTACTTTTCTCTGCATACGCTTTTCACTAAAGATGAGCTTAGAGCAAAGTCTCCGAATTGAAGCATGAAGTTTCCATTGCTCTGTAGCAAAATAAACAAACAGAGGCCGTTTCAAATGTTATTGCAGCAGAACAGTTAATACTTGAACCCTGCCACAGTTTAAACATTTATAAAATAATTCCAGTTGCATTATGTTGCTATTATTTGTTATGAAAGCATGAATGACCCATTAAACAGACCAAGAACTTCAACAATCAGTTAAGATGTTACACACATACATGCATGCATGTGTGCATGCGCGCGCACACAAAACATAACATGCACACACCACCAGCCTTCAGTTATATTCAAATGACAGTTTTCCCCTTAGAGGCTAGTACAACCAGATCGGTTTCACATTCCCCAACCCCCAAACAGTCCTACGCTACACATCCACACAGAAGAGATCACATTTCAGCAGGAAGAACCAGACCCAGTCAGCTCTCATGACTGCTAAATAATCACAGAAGAGTGAGGAGGACATGACAGACACACTAGCAAAGCAGCCACAGCACGGTTCTAAGGGCCAAGCCTCAACAGGAACTCGACCGTCTCCTTAGGAAGCTAGATGGCCTAACGCAGAAAATAAAACTCCTTCTCTCATGTGTGTACTGGCAGCTCTAAAAGACAACAACAAAAGAAACCATTAGAGGCCTACAGAGGTGCCATGCAAACAAGGCCTCTGCTCAGTCCCCATTTGCTGAGGTTCATGCATTTCTCTGTTCTCTTCGATCATCCTGACGCAGTGCCAGAGAAACTAATGATTAACAATCCCTCTGCAAGGAAAGAACGCTGAAAGAGTGTAGGCTAAAATCATGATTTCAAATGCATATTAGTTACAGAATTCCAATTAGGAAAGTTACAATTCCAAATGACCAAATCCAGATGGCAGGTTACCACATTTCTGCAAGGTAGATGTACAAGGGTTCCCCAAGATCTATTCAAAGGCACACTCTCAGCTAACTAAACATTGTGTGTTTGCTTGGCAACCTTGTCATTTTTTATTAAACATAATATTTCCACAGGGCAAGCAGTAGTCATGTACACATGGCTGGAACTCAAATGTAATTTTTTTAATAGCCTATATTTACCTTTTATCTTGGGCAATATGTCACCTGGCAAAACTAAAAGTTGTTTAACTTTTTGTGAACAGACAATTTTGTCTTTTGTACAAACTCTACTGACAATATTTAAAAGCTAAACCAACATAAGCCAACCAACTGGAGGACCAGGGATTTGTTCGAGTGACGGCTCAGATAAGAATCTAACTCTGTTAGCCAAAATCATCATGAATTTAATCAATTAATCAAAAAAAGCCATTACTACTACTATTTTTGTGTCAATCTGCGCCCCCCCCACTAATACACACGCATAATGATGGGCAGAATAAAGGGGGGCATGTTTTTAATAACCTTCTGGTTTGTATGAATGGACCTGATGGACGTATCCTGAATAGAGAATCATTACAAATGTGCGTGGGTGTCTGGTCGGCAAGTTCCGTTTTAGACTCGACACTCCTTTTAGTTTTTAAGAACCAAAACTACTGCAGCTTTAAGTTAAACAGCGCCTCGTAATCAGTTTAACCGGTGGAGAGCTTTAAAAACTACGACAATGCAACTCTCCATTGACGCCACACAATTTTTTTCCAACGTGAACTAACGTTAACGTCGACTCATTGTACTAGGGCTATTGGGCTAGATAGAAAACACCGAGGAATGATTTTAACTTTGTTGGGCATTGCGATCCGAAATACCAGTTACTATGCAGGTTACACATATCGCATACATAAACCGCAAAAAATTAAATAAATAAAGCACCGGGCAAAGTTTGTGTAGTGTTGAACAATCTCGTCAGAGGCGAGATGAGATTATAGCGACCGTTAGCTAACTGGCTAACAGCGCTCGCTCTACGTCAGCAACTTTGTAGCTGGTTAGCAAAAATGCTAGTGCAAATTTTTAGACAAGTTAGCTCGGTAGTCACTAGATGAAATAAAAGCGGATTGGTTAGTTTGCCTCACGTAAGTAAAACGTTAGCGAGCTAAACCAACCAACTACTTTAACTAGTTGCAGTTTGAGAAGTAGCAAACCATCAAAGAAGCCACCAACAAAACGAATAGCTAGCTAGATAATATTTTGTTGTGTAATCAAACAGTGCAGCTAGCATGTCGATTGACAATTCATCTAGCTAGATACACAGACAAACTACACAGGTAGGCTATTCCTAGGCTAGTTATTAAACTAACTAGTCAACCTGTCTACTTCCGAGATGTGAAAGAAAAAGGGAGTTGGATAACAGCCAAGTCAAGCCTCATCATTTTAGCTAGCCAACTAGAAACTTTGCTAGCCATCCGAGTACAATCCATCAAGAAGCCACACACGGTTTCAATCTAAAATCGTCAGTTCTTTATTACATTTATCCAACATTTAGATAGATTAACGTTAGCCTGCTGATATTTCTGGAAGCTACAACTTGCTTTACTAACATTAGCTAGCTAGCTGATTATTAGTTAGCCAACTAGCTAATTATTTAGAAAAGTTAGCGATATATCTAGCTTGCTGTAGTATAGGGCATTCATGAAACTAAATGTTTAAAATCATATTCAATTTATGAACAGAGTCCTTTTCCTTACTCCACAAGCCTATATAGCCGGGGTCACAAGCCTATATAGCCAGCCAGCTAACTAATTAGCCATTCATCTACTGTCTGCTGCAGTAAATTAAGTTTATTTAAATTATGTTCATTGTAACTCCAAGTTAAAGGCTCGATAGATAACTACATAAAACCTAGCAAGACTGCAGTGAGTTAACGTTCAGTAATGAGGAATCCCAACTAGTTAGAGATATCTAACTAGCTAGCTTGCTAGCCATCTACACAGAAAGTAGACAACAGCTGGCAATTTTCCCTTTAAGAGTTTGTGACTAATTCACCATAGCCCATAGCTGGAAAAATAATGAAACCATTACAGGTCACATATTCTGTACGACATGTAATTAAGAGCCATCTAGCTAGGTAACTAGCTAGATAAGTAAGCAAGCTAACTTTAGCTACATAGCTGGCCAATTAGATTGCAGAGCTGGCACTGACAGCAATTTAGCTCTGACTTCACGTTTTTTAAAACCCAGTCATCGAGTACTTTAAACGACATTTTAAAAGATGTGCCCAAAATAACAGCCTATCCTCAAGAACACATCCCTTATATCATAGGAAGAACTCCATATTTAACAATTTTAGTCAACTACTTCCTAGCTTGGTTTTTTGGGGCCAGCAAACAGTGCGTGGCACTGCTGTCTCTTCTCCAGGTCTGAAAAAGTTAATTCATGACAGACTTTTCGATCCAACTTACCTTACAGTTTTGGTAGTTTTCAAGCGCTCGTATGGCTGTCTCTGTCAATTTTACATGCAAAACGGTGATTCTGTCAGCATTCCGTCCACAATTTAGTGCATACCTCCCATCCTCGGAGAGAGCAGCCATCTTTACCAGCCTGCCACCATAGTCCCTCTGACGTACGTGCATATAGGGACAGACACTACTTGGAGAGGGAGGAGTTGGACTCGTTTTATCCTCATTTGGAGAAATTACAGCAAAAGTCGTACTCATTTTGCCTGTCTGAGCTCGTTGCAAAATTCACGATTTCAGGGATTGTTCTGTCAGGCGTATGTCTTGTTGGTGTACTGTAGCTGATTTAAAAACTGTTCAGACTTTCTTATCAGTTTATTCACCTGAACTTGGTTTGTAGGTGTTTGTAAGTAGACTAATAGTAACACTTAATATAAAAGCTACAGTTACTACAATAATGATAATGACAGTTCTTAGAACTATTGTGACAAATTCTGAACTTTGCATACAAGCATTCCGACAGTCCCAATGCGCTACGTAAATTGATTCTGATGATATGCTGATGTTGAAAACTGCTCGTGCTGTAATTTGCCGAGTATTTTGCAGCTTGTGCTCAAAGTAATTATGAAGTTTCTGGTCTATTGTAATACCTAGGTTATATAGGCAAATGTATCATCCATATGAGAAACCTATTGAGTAATTGTCTGTAGTAAACTAAGCATATTTCAAACACTGCCAATCTTACTATTGACATGCAAAATGCAATGGTATGTCATAATAGTCAGGGAAGTGGAAGGGCTGTTGCATAGAGTAATACAAGGTTTTATCCTTGGGGCTTTTAATATACACACCTGCACTATCTCACAGAGTCAGTCATGGCTGCAGTGTGATTATGTAGTATTTTGGTGTGGTGTAGTGAATGGTGCTAAAATGGGTGTGGGGGAGACTGTGTGAATCTACCAGATTAGACTCAGCCTACAAAAACAAACCTGCCACACCTTAAACTTAAAATGTGGTCTTTAAAGTAACCATGTATGCACAGATGCATGCATACATATCAATGTGGGTAAAAGCTATCCAGGTATGCTATGCCTCTGACATTAGAAGGTAAATCAATCCATCTAGGATTTGTAATACCTGTGGGAGTATTTTATTTAACAGGTATACATGAAAGGTTTTTTAATTGCTGAGAGAGAACCTGTCATCTAATTGCAGCAGTTCAGTTTCTAGTTGTATGGGTTGCCATGTGTCATTTTCATTGCAATGACTGGTAACACCCCAGTGAATCATTTACAGTTTGATGATAGAGTTAATTTATACTTAACTGTTTTCTCAGCAATAGTGAGGAATGATCTACTTTGCATTAAATTTGTTAATTAGAGGAATCTTGTTGACAGGAGCCCAACATAAGTTCCTCTCTAACTTGCAAAGGCATGTGGTGTTGCACTTCAAAACACTCTCCATAAAATTTATGATTGTAGATGTAATTCTTCCCCTTTAAATTTTAGTGGAAGACCCGAAAGGAGTTTTGATTAGTTCTTGGCTTTTCTGTCATGTTAATGACAGTTCCTTTCCAAACATCTGTCAGGAGAACAATAGCTGAAGACTGAGATGATTCAGACGTGTTAGAGGCTTTACGTCTGATTACATTTCGTGTCTTGAGCTCCTCTTCTGTGTTGACACAAGTGCTCATTGTGGCGAGTCATTAGTGGTGAGGGCAACTGCAGCTAACCCCCTCGCGGCTGATTTGCCGCCTCAAAGCTTGCCTGTGGGGGACACAGTAAAAAACGTAATCCTACCAATTCATTTAGAACCTGCTGTTTGAGTTGAGTGACTAATTAGACTTTCAAGAGAGTGTAAATATATGTAAATACCAAGGCCTTTGTAGATGTTTCCAGTAGGCATGACTGAAAATTAACTGAATGTATTTGTTTTAGTCATGATAAAAGATAAAGAAATATAATAACCAAATCATAATCAAGATTAAAGAAAGGTCTCTGTGCTTTTTTTTAGCACAAAGCAACTGTGTGTGTGCGTGTGCGTGTATGTGTGTGGTGGTGGTGGTGGAGGGGGTGGGTGGGTGGGTGGGGGTGTGTGTGTGATATATAAATAGTTACTAAAGAGTGTAAAGTAAATTGGTCGTTTCCTAACCTCATTATGGTGTGGGATAAAGACACGTGTTAGTTTGACCATGTGGAAAAAGTAAAGGTGAGAAGGAACCATCTGGTATGAAAAGGTGATAAAGAAAAGGTAGGAAAATATATAAAAATAGAGCAAGACAGCATTAGTGGCAAACTGGTGAAACAAACAAAATCAGGTTTTATTTCTCCTTGGTTTAAGTCTGCCTAAACCTAAACTACTGTACAGAATCTTGTTAAATATGAAGAGAGGTGAGCTACACACTCTGTCAGTACATTCTGGCCCCTATTTACAGAGGGCACAATAACTCGAGATGCACTGTAGTAAGCAGTGCGTCACACCAGCCTAGCTCTTGATGTAGTCACGGTGAGGGTGGCCTGATTAGCGCAGGGGACATGTGAGAACAGCGCCCCACTGCTGCCCTTTCTTTCCAGGGATTTAAGGATCGTGGAACAACAGGTTGGGTTAATGTTTGCCCAACAGAGTCAGTCAAAGTGGGTACCAAGTGCATTAAGCCCTTATCACATGAAAACACAAATGTTTGAGCCATATCTCTTAGCGGACACATATGGTGAGGCTGGGATCCTGTTTACCAGGAGGTCATTTTTTCTGTTTAAAAAAAAGGATACACAACACTCATATTTGGAATTAATTCCTGTAAAGTGTAATGCCAAATGATTTAATTAAATCTTAAATCCGCCAAAAAGTTTTGCAGTGTTAACAGAACAGTCATTAGTAGCAGTGAGCTGATATGTGAAAAGGAAACAAACCACTGAAACTTTGTATTTCCACAAAATATACAGAAAAAATAATAAAGTTTTCATGCTACAGATTTGCAGCATAATGCACTTCTCAAATCTTTCCATTCATAGCTTAATGTCTCCTCTCTTCTCTTCTCTGCTCCTCTCCTCTCTTCTCAACAAGTCATTGTATCTTTCTTCAAGTTGCCTGTTGCTAAGCATTGCCTACCTATAGAGTGCAGTCTCTGAGTGTGTATTTGAGGTGCTTGGGGTGACTCCCACCAGCTATACTCTGGTGAGAGCACACAGCTGGGCTTGTGGTTGATGAGGTAGCGGTTCAAATAGCTCTCTTCTAACTGCTGGGCTCGAACACCCCTCTCCTGGTCCTGCAGGATGAGTAGAGAGCAGGCCTGCATCATGGCTAAAACCTCTGAGCACAGTCCACCATAGAATTCAGAGGTGTAGTAATAATCCCCTTCCTTGTCTGCTACATATGCCACTGAGTCCAGGTCTTTCTCATATGGGTAAGAGTATCTTGGCTTTCCAAAGAACTCTGGATGCAGCGTGGCTGTCAGCCTCCCCAGGATCTCTGTGCCCACTGGGTTTGTGAACTCCTGGTCGACATCGACACAGTATATGTAGTCCACTTCCTGGTGAATCTGCTCTTTAATGATGGATGCCAGTAGCTCCAGGCGTCGCAGGCCGAGCCTTGCCCAGCCCGGCATCTCGGCCACTGGGATGACCCGCAGTTCCCTGCTGGGCTCCATCCTCGGGAGAGGGTCCAGCTCTCCAGGTTTGTCGGTCAGGATATAGTATGTTACGTAGACGTTGAGCAGGAAGTGATGCTCGGCGGAGGAGAGGAACCTACGCAGGAAGCGGTTGTAGCTCCCCACCGCAAGGACTGCCAACCCAGCGCGGACATGGATGTGGGCAAACTTGTCTCTACGTCTGGTGGAGGACTCACTGTCCCCCCACACCAGAGGAGCACCCCAGAGCGTTACGGTGGGAAACCCTTCATTTTCCAGCCGCCCTTGTTTTACATCTGACAGCAGGGGCATTGAAAGTATGGAAACAGCAGCCATTTTTTTTCGGCTCAAAAAATCTAAATAAAAATTTGATAGGAACACAATTACTGATGGTAACACAAGCAAACACAACTGATAGTCATTTCCAACAAGTTTTGTAACTTTTCAGTGTGTTGGTGAATGAATTTGCCATTATATATATAGGTTTAGAAAACTGTATGGGTTGCTTTCATATTACAATACTGTTGGAGTTACTGTTAAAGTGATTCAAATAATAGACCCAAATACAGTTCAGCTCCCGTGTGTTTGGCCATGTGCCAGCTGCTGTAGGATATGGAAGTGATTGCATGTTCATAACATAGACAGGAACCTGGAGCTGTACACTTACAGATCATCCCGGTGACAACACACACACACAGCACAACCAACTGCCTCCGGTTCCCACAATGAAAACCTGTAAGTCACAACCATTTAAAAGGTTTCTATGCAGTGCTATCAATAAGCATTTCAATTTGTTATTATACATGATAGAATTGATAACATTAAGGATTGACATATTGTCCTATGCATCCATGTCAACCTATATATTTATAAAAGTATATTTTATATTTTATATAATTAATATTTTCTCATGCACATACATTATTAGCATATACAAGATATTCCATAATGTTATATCACAAGATTAAACAACTGAATGACTTTAAGGCAACTGAAGGCTTTTATTTATTCTGTCACTTCATATGAACTGTATTTGGTCCAAAAGCAGACAGTTTGATAAAATCTCTTCAGCATGTGTTGGCACTAGGTTGAAAACATGCACATTTGAAAGATGACCAGTAGGGGAAAGCATAGCCTGATAATGTCACCCTCAACATTATTTTCACTGCATTTGAAGAAAGGCTCCATTGGCCCAAAGCCTGATTCACTAGTATCTAATATCAAAACATTCTTATGCTTGCAGTAATATAAAATATGACACGTTGTGTTTTAAGAAAGGATGAGAAGCAAAAAGCAAGGAAACTACGAAAGAGTGAATAAAAGAGAATGAGAGAGAGAGATAAAGAAAGAAGCTGTGTTAATAGTAAGAGTGAAAGAATTAGAGAGAAAGGGAGAGATAGTCATGTAGTCATGTAAAGAGTCATGTAAAGAGTCAGTGAAAGAGAATGAGAGAGAGATATCGATACAAGCAAAATGTTTCTCTGACCTGAGGTTAGTCTGGCGTATGGGAACAGTGCCATCTCTCCCACCTCTGAAGTGAATTCCAGTCTTTCTCTGATTCTCCGTTTTTTCAATGTTGATCACTAGCTGCTTTACTCTCACTTTAACCCTGTTTTCTTTCTTCTGCTTCTCCTCTGGCTCCTCCCTCTCGCGTGGCATCTGGTGATCCACGCTTGTGCGCAGGCCCTCTCACTCTTTCTCACCATTTTGGAGCTTTTCTTGGGCTCCAGGAATCTGCTCCACTGGCTCTAACCCAAAGCAGCCAGATGTGAAAGGAATCCTGGCCAAAGAAAGAGAAGTGCACTTACCACAGTGCAAGAAGGCAGAAGTGGGTTACCCCAGAGCTCTGATATACATACAGCAGGAAGAGGATAATTACTGTTCACAAACTCTGGACACTTGGCGATTTTGGCATGCAATATATTGTGCTATTACAAAAAAGTTACTCATTTGCATACTGCTGACTGGATCATGTGACCTCAAAGGCTGGAAGCTTCCATGAACAGCATAAATAGAGAACACTGGATTTTGTCAGTAGCCACAGACAAAAATAACTTCAATGATCGTTCCAATATGACTTACACTATGATTTGCGGCCATCTTTTCAAACACTTTTTCATTGTTTATGCCACAAGATGGCACTATATTCTTTAATACACAGATCTTATACACCCATCTGCAGTTGATGTGAGAAAGTGCCCATTATCACAGTAGCATACACCAGGATAATAATATAGCTTTCACTTCTGTTTTCATACCATATCATGTGTTTGAATGTGGTCTTTTGAATGTGCGTCTATGTAACATAACCCTGCGTTACCTCTTGCTGTCCACGTTGGATTTGCGGTGTACAGACCTTTTTTTTGCTGCAGTTTTCTCAGCAAAGGCAGTTACATTTGATTTATTAACAATAGCAATAATGCACGGAAAGGAAATTTATGGCTGCATATATGAACTCTGTGTGTGTGTGTGTTTGTCCTCATCACTCCCACAGGCAGGTCCAAATACATTTGCCACCTTCTATAAACGCCATGTACCTACACAAAGAGATGACAACGCATTCGCTTGCAAGATAACTTTACAGTTTATTACGATAATACCCATATGGTATATTCATACATAATTTAAACTATATCAGCTTTTGTAAACAACTTTGGACAGAAGCGTCAATCAATCAATCAATCAACATATAAACACTGACTACATTGAAAAATGTATAAATTACACGACGTGTGTAAACGTTCTTTATTCTCTGTTTCCCTCCAGTGTATCTGGATGCTCTTGGTGGGCAGATCAGTGGAGCCAAAGTCGCAGGAAAGCCATGCCACATTCATGACGCTCGAACCAAACCAGGCTTCTGAGGTACATTCCTTAGTTGTAAACATATGCACCAATGAATTAGTTTCATTAACATGTTTGACAAACCTCTGTTAATGTTGTGTTTATTTCATGATGGGGCAGAAATTGGGCAAATGCGGGCTAAAATACATTCAAGCTTGCTTCACAAATACCAATCACAGACAGGAATTTCAACACAACAGCTGGGTTGCGTTTACTCGTGTAAATAGCTAGTTTCAGAAATGATTTATGAGTTTCTTAGACTGAAATAAATTAGTCACAAAAAAAAAAAAACTGACTATGACTAGTGAGGTTCTTCCATGAGGTAAAATTATATCAAGATATATTAGGGTTCAATATTTTTTTTCTCTATTTATTTGCATAAATTACTAGGAATCCTTAGAAAAATAAACCTTTATTTCATATTACGAACCTTTGTTGTGCAAAAACTGGCAGAAAACCCCAGTATTTGAATTGAGTGGAGTCTAGATGTCCTGCATCTGCCTGTGATGAGAGCAGGACTCTGATAGTTAGAGTTTGAACCCTAACAAGCAAATATAGTTCACTAAGGCCCCTCTAACAAGCTTGCATCCCTTGATTCTGATGGCCAGGCTAAGGGATGGAAATCACTACTTTTTAGAGACACCTTAGGGATACCTACAGCATAGGATTACAAAGATAGGAAACCTGGTTATCAGACTTCTTGTATATCAAAATATAATAAAATAATTCTAATTAAAATAATAAATCTAAACTTTATCTGCTTTGTGTGAGAAATAAAATCTGTTAGTTATATGTAGATCTGAATAGAGTTTAAGGTATTATATTAAATTCGTGTAATGATAATGGATTGTAAGTAAAAGATGGTAAGATAGGCTAGGGTTCGGGTTTAAAATAAGGAACTTTTTGTACACGTTTTGTAGCTATGTAGAGTACAGTGTCATCACAATGCTCTAAAGAAAGAGGCAGGACATGCAGTGTGATGTCATCAACCACAGGAAAAGAGGGCCAAAGAAGATGAAGGGCAATACTGGTCAAGTAACGGAAAGAGCACAGCATATGAAAGCAGCATGTTGTAACCACTGCAGACACATGGAGGCCAGCCAGGCTCATCCATGACGTGTCACATGGATGGTCATGTGACACGAGGTGTACAGAGGTGGTCCCAGTAGGTCTGGGGCACATGGAAGTGCTTAATACTTGAGACACAGACATCCACTGAAGTATCAAAGAGGCAAAATGCTTACAGATGAGAAACTGCAGTGCCAGTTATTACAAGCTCGTCTGGAAGATTAAATGTTGCTTTCCTTCTGTGTCTGGATTTAATGGCCCTCACCCTCATGCTCGTTCTCCTCTTCCACCCTTTGTTCCCTCTTTTCCCACAGTCACATCATGCATCACTCTATCATAATTTGTTTTACCTCACAACCCTTTTTTGATCCCTGCATCTACTCCTTGTACCTGGCCCCTCCCCTTTCCCCATTTTCCTCCTGCTCCTCCCTGGCCCCTCCCCTTACCGTGGGGGGGGGGGGGGGGGGGGGGGGGGGGGGGGGGGGGGG
>JAOXYF010000003.1:22619885-22627385 GCA_028565775.1 Sternarchorhynchus goeldii
GGGCCCCTCCCCTTCCCTGCCCACCCACCCGCCCTCACTGCTGTTCTCCTTCGAGCATGTCGAACAGCGCCTGCAGTAGCCGGTCGTCTCTGTGCCGGTAGGCCTGGCCTCTGTAGAAGCTGTCGCTGTATTGGCTGTAGAGGTCGTTCTCCGGGCCCACGTCCTGGTTGAGCCGGTCCAGAGCCTCGTACAGCTTCTGCTGAGGGATTCTGTCATGCGTCGCAGATCGGCCAGGGGACGTCCCAGGCCGCGGATAGATGGCAGGGCTCTGCCTGTTGAAGGCTGACTGCAGGAGGCGCAGTAGGGCTATGTTGGGCTGGGACACAGCAAATTTCTTTTCTGGGGCAGGAGCTGGGGCAGGAACCAGGGCAGGAGCTGGGGCAGGAACCAGTGCAGGAGAGGAGGCAGCAACTGGACCTGGTGGATGGGGGTTCTCTGCTTTGCTGGGAGAGACAGAGGCCTTCTGCAAAGCATTAGAAAAGACACACATAGTAAGATGTAGTGATCACTGAACCCAAGCAAAAACAGGGCATGTTTATAAAGCACACAAGCATTGCAGCTATGCCCCAAGGAAACTGATCATAGTTATACAATTAAACATCAAAACCATTTGGCATATATGAAATACTCCTTTGCGGTTCATGGAGAAGACTTTGAGCCTGTGGACTGTACCTCTATCATGTCTTCTACGCGCTCCACTCCCCTGCGGTCATTCTGCACGGTGTTGTAGGACGTGTACACTCTCGGATTCTTCATGTGTTCCGGCTTCTCTGACGTTCCGTGTAGAATCAGCTTCCAGCTCAGTATCTGTCCCTCATTCTCCATCCGCCCTGACTGAGATAAAAAAGGGTGGAGGTAGTGAGAGAGACTGAAATTCACACCATGAGGCAAAGGTGAAAGTGACTGGGTTTCAATACGTTGATGGAACTAGAGGTTCTTTGAGAAAGAGGTTCTGATATTTACAGTATCAGTGATCTTCAGGGTCCAGGTACCACTGGGGTTTTCTCCCCAGGTGTGCACAGACATGAAGTCCCAGTTTCGGAAGCCGTTGGAGGACGTATCTCTCTCCCTCTCCGCCAGCAGCACTGTGGTGGTACCTGTCACGGTAAACACAGTCAGTGTGTTTGTGCTTATGTGTGTGCATTCGATTAGCAATTGGAAGATTGCTGGTTCAAGCCCCACCTCTGCCAGGTTGCCACTGTTAGGCCCCTGAGCAAGATGTCACAATTGTAAGTCGCTTTGGATAAAAGCATCACATATACATGTGCATGAGAGCCTGTCTCACCTGAGGGAGATGTGAGCGTGATGTGGAGGTCCCCTCTCCGGGTATACTCGATGCTGGCCTCTACCTGCACGTGCTCCAGTGACACAACAGAGTTGGTCTGTCCAACACACGCCTTAGTGGGGATCTCAATGCTGATCTCACCTGCTGCTTTCAGAGGCCTGTAAAAATGGGTAAAAGGAACAGCCTAACACATGTGTAGGCCAAACTCTGTAAAGTCTTGCTGTAATCTACCCCCACTGGTGTGCACATCTGTGGTTTCTCAGAGATAAGGGTGAGCACATCACAGCAGTCACTTTTACTCTACCACAGCACAAATGGTCAGTTGTTAGTCAGGACTATAGATCAATCTTTTTTAATGGTGGGGTGATACCAGTACATGGTTCTTTTGATTGGTCAGTGGTGGTAAACTGTTTTCTGTCAAGATAAGAATGAAGGAAGTCTGTGCCTGGGGATAGAGGATTTTAGAGGGAGAGTTGGAGTGGAGCTGAGTGTAGAGTTGAAGCAACAAACTGAGAAGAAATCTCCCTTGGGTTTACTGTCTCTTTCTATCTCTAACCCTCCTCTCAGTTTCTGTCTCTCTCTTCGTTTATCCAATTATAGGTAACATTCAGATCGTGTTTCTTTATATCATTTACAGTATCATGTTTATTGCCTCATTACAATACCTAACCAATTATAATGTGTAGCTCATTGGCTCATTTATTATGTGCTAATAAATCATGTTATCTTGAAGGCTTATGAAGCTCAGCTCTTCAGACAGCATTACATAATCTTTAGGCGCCAACTAGAATAAAGAAGAAGCTATAGTTATTTATTATATAGAATAATTCCCTGTACAGCATCTCATCTACTTTGCACCTTTACCTTTAGGTTAATCCATAAATTATTCCAGGCAAATGGGTAAATAAATTAATTAATTAATAAATTAAATAAAAATTAAATTAAATTAAATATAATATAATAAAATACAAACATAATAAAATGTAATTAAAATTAAAAAAAAATAAATAAATAAATAAAAAAAAACAAACAAAAAATAAAAGAAAGAAAAATAAAATAAAAATAAAGAACCAGCTATAGTTCTTTATTATAAAGAATAATTCCCTGTACAGCATTTTACCTGCTTTGCACCTTTACTAAGGTTAATCCATAAATTACTCCAGGCAAACGTTAACCCTCCGACAAAGCAGGCTGTTTTAGCATTAAGGAACTTCATAAAGTTTGTTATACATTTTCTCATGATTTATGTTTGGCTATACAACAGAATTTGCTCTTTACAGAATATTTTGTTTTCATTATAATTTGGAGTGAGGCAAATGCATTACAGTTTTGCATGCATTAAACCTGCACCTTTTCCAACATTGGATGTATGTTAACAGGGTAGTAGATACAGTAACAGAAACCCTCTACACATGCAGGATTAAATTCATGAAGAACATACTGTATGCATGCGCTCTATATATGTACAAGTGTATTCTGATGTACTCTTCTGTTTATGCTACATGTTTTTAACATACATTTGTGTTTAATTAATTCCTTTTTATGCCTAGTGGATTATAATCCCCGTTGTGGTCATGAATGAAAGGATTTTCTCTGCCTGTGCTGGAACAGATAGAGAGAGAGCGAGAGATGAAAGCTGTGAATCACATAATCCCTATGGATTACAGTGGGATGGCACTGAATCTATTGTAAAGAAGAGAATGTCCTCAGTACACCTGTCTTTTTTTTGGATGCTCCAAAAAGCAGATCCTCACAATAAGGAGTATGTCTGAGATGTGTGTTAGCACAGGCACAGCACTCCATGCACTGGCTCCACTCTCTAGAGGCCAACCATTGTATGGTGTGCATTGTTTCATGGCTTGAACATTAGTGCCACAAGTGATGCAGAGAAACTGCTCAGGTGTTCTTCCTCTTTGTTTAGGTTTTTTCTGAAACAATCATTGAATTCTATGGCCCTTAATGACATCATTAACAATAACAAAACCCCACAGCAGATCAGGACACCCATAACTGTCCTCATACTGCATAAAGTCCATCTGGAACAGGCGGCACTGAGCACATATTAACGGAGTCAGTGGGACTGGGAACGGCCTCAGTCACCAGGGAGGCCAGTGTGAGTTTACTGAAGAGGTGCAGCTTGGTTTCAAAGTGAGCTTAGAGGAGAGTGATGCTGGGGGTGCCAGACATCACTGCTCAGCCTTCTGGAGGTGTTGTGGACTTAATTTAGCAAGACACAGACAAAGGGAGGTGACTGTCTGCTGACCCCTGTGAAGAGCTTGTGATGCTGGGGTTTCTGGTATGAAGGAAGTGGGTTGGGCCGATACACATTTGTATGATTACATATAATGCAAGTGTTGTGTGCAACTTTCGCCGTTGCTTTTGTACATTTGTTCTTACGTGTCGCTATTTGTAAAAATAAACGTCTTTCTTAAAAAAACCTGAGCCATTTAAACCAAATAAGTTAAAATCTACAGTTGATGGAGAAATGCCCATGAGTGTAAGGTTCTACCTGGGCTGGAAGGCGTCATCTCTGACAATGCACTGCTTCTTCTCAGGCACGTGTCTCCACACTTTGGGATCGGCTAGGTCCACGAGAGCTTTGGCGTTGAGCAGACCAAAGCCGAAGCGACTGTTGACCATGAGGCCGGCGCCGTTCCTCTTCCATCCTGGGTTGTTGGCCAGTGGGTCGAACTCGGACGTCCACACCACCAAGTGCTGTAGGTCCCTCCAGGTTAGGTCAGGACTGGAACCAGAGAGACAAACTTCCTCTCAGACCAAACTCCGTACCATCCTATACTGCTGTGTTCAACGAGACTTCACTACTGCACCATGCAGGGTTGTTTAAATCTTACAGTAATTAGTGAAAGGTTTTAATTACATTTCTATGCTTGGCTGAACTTGCGTTGGACACTAGACTGACTATGACTGAACATTATAAAGGGTTCTCTGTATGGGTGTGTTTAGCAGATGATGGCAATGGTATGATGGAGATGTTTGTACACACTTCTGTTCCAAAGCCAGTGCAAATATCCCAGCTGCCAGTGGGGCAGAGGCAGATGTTCCGGTGTGTGTCTCTGTGCATTCGTTGTGCAAGTCGGCACTAGTCTGTAGAAGAACGAGGGAGGTATAGGGTTTTGTTCATGCAGTGAGGGATACTTCATAGATTTATAAGGAAAAAAATCAACAAGGGAGACTTTTTAAAACTGAAAACCAGTGATATTATTTATGCTTAAATGATAATACAGAGGTAACATTTATAAGGAGTAAATCAAGCTGTGATTAGACAACAGAATAGCCAAACTTGCCCTTATAAAAAAGAAAATTGTAAAAATATGATCATGACTTTATACAGTCCTGTTACAATAAAACATTAAGCCGGTCTGCCATCTTAAACCTATAGAGCCTGTGTGTGGCTGGGTGAGAGACTCACGATTCTCTGGTCGGTGTAGTCTCCGCTGCTGTAGGCGGTGGCCAGGGTGGAGGAGCATTTCTCAGCGTACCAGGGCGAAAGGCCCTGTTGTGACGCGCTGCTGATGGAGATGGTGTAGATGCTGTCCGTGTAGCCGTCACAATCACAGTTATCTCCCTGACGTCCACCGTTCCCTGACGCCCACACAAAGATGGAGCCCTTTCCATTACGGCCCTGAGGGAAGCGTTGAAGTTAAATTGCGTCGTAAAGTTGGACCCGGTTTTCTACTGACTTGGTTGATGTTTTTGGGTCATCTACTTTGACCAGGGATTTGTGAGGGACACACTGACCACACCACTGCTGCAGTGTTTACACTTTCAAAATCCAGTGGCACACATGTAACCAACAGCATGGAGGATGTTCTTTCCTCTTGTTGAATAGTGGTACCCTACATGTCCACACCATTTACCTTCTGGATACTGTACTCAAAGGCTTTCTGAGCCAGACGACCTGGACCTTCCACCGTTTTTCCATCATCATTCGGCCCCCAACTGGCACTGTAGATGTCGATGTGGTCTGGGTTAAAGCCGATAGAGCTCGCCTCTATGGCATCTGTCACTACACCATCCAGCATTCGAATCCCTGCGAAGCAACAAAGGAGGCCATACAGTTGAGGTGATTAATACCATTTTCCCACAAGTAATGCCTCCAAGAAGTCTCTAATTATTCCAATTTAAACCAGCATTAATTAATTCTATGTATACCAACATGTTCTATGCTACTATCAAACTGCTGGCGTCAGTTTAGACACTGCAATTTCAAGCTGAATTAGAAAATGCTTATAATGGACATTAAAGGTGCTGTGTGTGTATTAATTTGGGTCAGACCTGTTGTATAATCCATGCTGTAATAAAAGTATTTACTCTGACAAAGTGTTCATCCCGTACAGCAGTCGTGCACCCACCCCTCCGTCTATCACCCACAGTGCATTGCATTTGGACTGGGTTCTCTTACCTCCAACTTTGGAGTTGTAAGCCACTCCGACTCCACATTTGTTGTTGTCAGCTTGCATGGCGATCTCCCCTGCACACCTTGTACCATGTCTGAAGACACAGAACAAGAGAACAGTGTTCAATTCAGTTTAATTTCAATTGGAATGTATTTGGTTTAGCACTTTAAAACAGCACGTGCTGGTATGATGCAGCTTTAGAGGAAACACATATATAGAGAATCTGGATCCTAATGAGCAAGTCAAGGCAACAGTCAAAAGGAAGAAACCTTGAGAGGAACCAAGGCTCAGAAGAGAAACACGTAGCAAACTATTAACACATAGTGAATATAGTTGCTTTAGACTTTTGATTTCACTATAAAACGTATGAGAATAGATTATACGCCTAAAGAAATGACTTATCAGAGGACATTTTATATTTTCATCTTAACTTTCTAGTACCTTTGTCTTCTAGTATTTTTGTTGTGACAATGTCAGAGTTAGCACACTCATAAGTTTATAAACTGGTCAAACCATAGCGGTTCAGAGCACTGGTTCACAAAAGCTGTCCATTGTTAAGAGATGATGCTTTTGGGAAACTTGGCCCAATAGATAGATAGGCTTTTGTTTTTACAATTTAGTTTGCCATGGGAGGCCAGCAGAATATAAAGTCAAATACTGTGGAACAGAATAATCACGACATTATCAGAAATAAGTATATTGTCAAATTACCATTAGCTAATGGAATAAGTCCATTTCATTAGTGTATGAAGTTTTTTTCTGGGAAACAGCTATACGTGATTTATACAACACGTTTGAAATTAATTTTGTACATGGCTAAAGAGAAAATTCCAAATTATACAAAAGTGGTGAGTGAAGTAGGGGTTTGCCAAGGCGTCCCTCAAGTATCTATAATTGGGCCATTACTCTTTAGAATTTTTATGCTGGTCTTTGAGTCAAATCATTAGGAAATTGGCTTCATCTTTTATTTTTTATTTGTAAGCTGATGACACTCAAATTTATACCAGCATGACATGTGTCTCCATCAAATAAAACCTGGATGCATCATCATTTTCTTCAGGTACATTATTCTAAGACTGAGATCATTTTAACTGGCTATCAATCCACTGTCCTTAAATGTGCTAATTTTACTCTTCACATAGAGGACGCTGAGATTTCAGCATCTACACAAGTAGTCAGTTAATGTTTAAAATTCACATCAAGAACATTACCAAAACCTTTTTCTATCATCTACATAACACTGCTAAGCTCAAGTCTTTTCTCCCAACCTCTGATCCCGAGAAACTTAGACGTGCCTTTGATTCCTGCCAGCGGGACTACTGAAGGGTTAACTTCTAAATGTCTTCAGAGGCTTCGTGGTGTGCAAATCTGTGGTGCCAGAGTTTTCGCTCACACTTCATTTTACTCATATTACTCCTGTATTGCTGAGCTACACTGCTTCCTTGTGCATGCTTGCAGTGATTTTAAACTGTTATTTTAAAACAAAAAGCTGTCCCTGGTTTATCCCCAGTTTACCTCTGTGACCTGCTGAAGTTACACTCCTTCATGATCTATTAGTTCTCACTCTCTATAGTGTCCTTCTTGCAAACTTAATCCATGGGTGAGAGACCTTTTCCCTGTAGAGAAGCTTGATTACAGAATGCTCTACCAGACCCAATCAAAAAGGGTCCTTCTTTGGATTGTTTTAAAAAGTTAATTTGGATTGTTTTAAAAAGTTAGTAAGAACTAATTTTTTGATGTATGATGTTTAATTTTGCTTTATTTCTATTATTGGTTTGAAGCGCTTTGAGTTTAAGA
>JAOXYF010000003.1:22629885-22633151 GCA_028565775.1 Sternarchorhynchus goeldii
ACACAAATCCTAAAAAGACCTTCTGCTTCTCAAATGAAATGACTCTCTGCAAATTATGTCCATTAGCCACTCTAAAGCAAGACACCCGTTGTTTGAAATTAAATATGAATGATTTAATCTTCCATGTTGACCTTTTTGAAAAATATTCATTCATTGTCTTTATTGGGGCACGAGGACTGGTCATTCTTTAGACATACAAGTTATTATAGTGCAGAGCAATACAGAGCAATTAGAAGCCATCAGCTCGATGAAAGCCTGGACCTCACTGGTGTCAGGGTTTTAAATGGTTAATACACAGGGAGGAAACCAGAAGGGCAGCAAGAGCAAAGCCCAGTCCTGTGATGAATCAGAGCTGGAAGGCAAAACAAAGGGGGGAGAAGTAAAGAGCCCTGGTATGCTCTTATAGACTATACATAGATGGTGTACACACACACACACACACACACTCACACACACACACACACACACAGACCCTGGCCCATGACTCATAACTGAGATTTTGCTTTCTCTGTTAAGCAGAGGGAGGCAAAGAGAAGTGAATATGTTAGAGAGGACCACACATATCAGAATTATGGATAATCAAGAGGACCAACTCCTTAGAAACCTTTCAAATACAATAAATTAGCATTTCCAGATGCTGCAGAGAATTCAGGAATGTGGACACACCTCTAGTGGAGTGAAACCATGTCTCATAGTGCCTCTGATACCACCTGCAGTTTTCTTCTAGTGATCAGTATCTAAAAAACTAGAATGCACCCAAAACACACTCACATGTACCCTACCCCCCCCCATCACTGCACTCAGCTCTTGAAATAGAGAGAAGCAACTTATGAGTCATCACTGATTGAATTATCAAGCATCCTCTCTAAAGAGCCATAAGGTTATGCAGTCACTGCACTCTCTCTCTCTCTCTCTCCCTCTTTCTCTCCTGCCCTGTCTCCTCCTCCGTGATGATCTATCTTTTTCCTCTGTCCTCACTCCTTCTTAGCACATCCTCTGTCTCATCTCCACACCTCTCACGTCATCGTCCCTCTCTCACAAACCCCCCCCCACCCCCTGCTATGCACCACTGCACTACAGCGCCTCCACAGGGGCATTAAATGCACACATGGACATGCATGCACACACTCACACACTCACACACACACACACACACACACACATATATAAAGGAACACACACATGAACACAGAAAACAGAAACACATACAGAACAGGTTATTCTTGAAAATAAACATAAAAAACAAACAAACAAAAAAACTAAGCAATTTATTAAGAAGAATTTGCAATAATGTCAGCAGAGAAAGGGTGATTGAGACATATGGTGACTTTTGCATTAAATGAAATCTCATATTAGTGATCACTGGAAGGAGCAGAAGTGGAATCACCCATGAGAGATCCTACCAAGATTCACGCAGTAAAGACCTCAATCAGCAGGCAGAGACTCTACACAACCAGAGCAGGTGCTTGGAGTTGCACTGTCCTGTTGATTTGGCAACATGGGAACAACTAATGACAAAGCCAGCAGGAAGTTTATGACTAACTCAATTAGGATCAATGACAGTGACAAGGGAAACAAACTCTGTGCTATTATGGGTGACTCAGATTCTCAAATATCCTGTTTTTCTACCATAAAATAAAGATATAGCAGAAGGAACCATGTGCACAAATATGGCCAATACACACACACACACACACACACACTGTCAGTAAACAGCAGAAGAATAGCTCTGTAAACGTGTAAGATGGCATATGTTTGTCCAAAATGAATCCTGCAGTCATGGAAACATAGACAGTGTTCCATTTGATATTAGTAGGTCACAGCTCAGGACATCAGCGGATGTATTCCATATCTGGGAGAAATGGAACATTTGTATCTGTGTGACATGGCTTATGTAAGATAACCCCACAGTGCTAAAACACAAATTTGGACTTTACATTTCATCTGTTGCTTTGGTTTTGCAATGGCTGCCTCTCTTTTACAAATCTACAGATATACTCAATTAACAAAATCCACTTTTTGGCAGAATATGTTGTTCTCTGCAAATCTCTTCCTTATTGCCATGTGATACATATACATCCAGACTGGCAGAGCAAAGTCTGATTAGTCACAGACTCATTAAGGCCTTGTCTGTTCAGCCATAAACCCAGTTCCAACCACTGTGGGGAGACCGAGCTTCTACAGCACTACGGCTACACTACACTAACCCAGAACACAATCCTGGGGGGAACACTGACCCAGAAATGAAAACCTGACTCTCTTCATCACATCTTCTCTAAAAGAAGAGTACATTCATTCTGTTTAATTGGTCAAGCAAACAACAGAATAAGCCTTGATTTTGATGGATATTCAGTTTTTTGTTTCCATTTTTGAAATACATTTACCCTTTTTTTTCCCCAAATTGAGTTTTATTCAAGTATCTTTGAGGTAGGTCTTTCCCCTATCATTGTGATCAATCTGCAGCATGATCAAAGTCCTAACCCTAACACACATTAGTTCTACAGGACTTAGCAGCTAGACCAACTGACAAGCACGAAGGGATTAAAAGGTGTTGCCTCAACCTGAAAATCCCCAATCATGTAGCATATGGCACTGCTGAGACTCAAACCCGAATCCCCGTGGTTGTGATAGTCCCAGTGTTAGGGCTTTAACAGGGATCATAATGTGGAGGCCTGGCACAGAGAAAATAAAAATGGTTCAAAGCAAGAGATCAGACACTCAAAGCCACTGAGTCAGGCCAACCCAGGGAAACTCACCAAGTACCACTGCTGGTTCCACATAGGGTCATCAAACAGTTTGTCCACAGAGCAGTCTTTACATTCTCCCCCAAGTGGAGCACGCTTGCTCCGTCTCTTTTCATATTGTTGCTCTGCCCAAGACACCTTCAAAAGGACATTGAAACAGACAATAAAGTATCCATGTGCTTAAATACACACATATGAAAAACAGACAAGAACACAACACCAATCTTATACTAAACTGGTAGTAAAGTAGTAAAGCTCTATATAGAGATCAGTGATGGCACAGAAGATAATAATCTTTCATTAATGCTTGAATACACCAGATAGTTTTGTAGAGACACATATTGTGCCTGTCATTAAGACTACCGTCAACAAATTACAGCAGTAAACAGGCAATGGATGAAACCCCTTACCCTGTCATATTCTGACAGTGGATGAAACCCCTTAACCTGTCATCTTCTGACAGTGGATGAAACCCCTTAACCTGTCATCTTCTGACAGTGGATGAAACCCCTTATCCTGTCA